>SNQJ01S0021105.1:179894-196397 GCA_010110895.2 Picea sitchensis | reverse complement strand
GATCTATGTAATCAAGTAAGACTAGACTTGATACCTCTTGCAAATCTGATTTTTTTAAAGATATGAGATCAATTTCCAGATTTTCTTTTAATAAATATAATAGCCAAAAAAAATAAAATGATAAAACTTGAAATGCAAGATTAGGGCAAAACTTCAATTAGGTTTTTTTAATGTAAGCACTTTAAAACAAACACTAATTGAAATAAAAAAGTCTAGAATGTAAATATACTTGAGTTAAAAGCAACTAGACTTGAAATGAAATTTAATCTAATGATATTCAATAAACTAGATTTAGATTTCAAGTAAAACATGTTGAAGTTTTTGGTAGCATCGGGAGCATTCTCACACGTGTGGGGCTCTGTGGGCTTGTGTGGGGCTCTGTGGGCTTGTTGATGGGCTTCACACCCACATGTGGGAATAAATTATTCTAATTTAATATTGAGTTAACTTAGGGGCTTTTACTCACCCCTTTTAGTTATATAAAAGGACATAAGGTGAATGTGAGGTGATTCATTCTTGTGTGCATCCTTTGTGACCTCAGCCAGCATGGGAGAGAGGTTGTGGTGACCTCAGTCCAGCCATGGAGAGGGGCCAAATAGGCCTCAAGTCTACAGATTTGTTTGTTTTGGGCAGGTTCTGATGAGGAGAGGACTCCACCCAACAAAGGAGAGCAACAGCTGACTGTTGGAGGTCTGTTGGGCAGCAAGGAGAGGCTCAACCAGCCAAAGAGGGGCAGCCGCAGGTCTTGAAGGGCTGTCAGAGCCAGAGGGAGCCTAGCCGCAGCAAGAGGAGGGCTCGGCCTAGTTGTAGAAGCTAGCCGCAGCCTAGAGACTCGGCCTGCTAGCTTAGGGCTATGGTTAGGGTCTAAGTGGCTTGGCCTAGGAAGAAGAGGCTGCCACATGTCAGCCTGCAAGGAGTAGGAGCAGCCACAGTTTTGTGGACAGTTACAGGTCTGTTGGGCAGAGTTTAAAGGCTGATTGAGAGCTATTACAGGTATGTAACAGGCAGAGAAAGAGGGCTGTTACAGCCACCTTGTACAACAGTCTTTGGATCAGACTTGAAGGCAGTCTTAAGGGCAGATTTAGGACTGATATGACAGGCTAGCAGTCCACAGTTTGAGGCTGTTACAGGACTGTTACAGCCAGTGTAACAGCAGTCTTGACGCAGCCTTAAGGGCTGGGAAAATCAGTACAGTGGAGCAATAGAAGGGCTAGAAGGACTCAGGCACAGCTCAGCTAAGTACAAGCACAGAAACCAAGGAGGGTTTTAGGAGTATTGTAAGGGTTTTGATTTCCCTTGTTTTGGCATTTTCTATTATGTAAGGAAAGGGCCATTTTCCCTAGTACAGGAGCCCATGAGCTTTTTGTATTCGTGAAGAATATTAATTTGGGCATTAAATTCCTGTGTACTTTGTGTGATTTTTGCTGGTTTATTTTTGTTAATTTCGCTAAAATCAGCTAAGCGAACAGATCAAATCTAATTACTTTGCTGAAATTATTAACTCTTGCATGCAGCGGAAAAAGAAAAAAGCAAATCACACAGTACACAATTATTTCTGCTCTTCCAAATCAGTTCATCATTCAAAATATCTTCAGAACTTACAAGAGCTCCACTCACAGGGAATATGGCTCTGAGAAAGAAAAACCACAACCAAAATCTGCAAACCTGAAAATTACAGCGCCTCGATCTGCATGCTTGCTGATAATTGAGCTTGTCCGTACGTCCTGTACAGCATGTTTACAGACGGATCTGACTGTTGTAATAAATGCATCTTACACGTGCTGCCTCAAAATTTGTTCTACCTCGATTTGTGTGCTGCCTCAAAATTCGTGCTACCTTGATTTCTATGATGCGTCGAAATTCATGCTTCCTTGATTTCTATGATGCCTCGAAAAATGTGCTGCCTCGATTTTTGTGTTGCCTTGAAATCCATGCTACCCTAGGTCACCGGATTCGTCCTAAACCCCCGCCGTGTCGCGTGTCCATAGAATCTGACACGATTCAACATGACACGTGTCGGATTCGATGGTTCAACCTGTCACGTGCACGTGACAAATGCAAATTATGTGTCTGACACCATGAAAAGGCGTGTCACAAAATTCGGACACGTGTCCCGCAGAAAAGCAGCCCATGGGCCCTCAAAACTGACTTTTGACTTGTCTTTTGGCTCATTTTTCCCACAGGTTGGAGCAGCAAGTGAGTTAGAGTGAAGCAAAGGGCTTTGGTGGAGTGTGAGAAGAGATTCCAAGCGCCAAGCAAGTGGATTTGTCCACCATTCTTCAAGTTTTTTTTCTACAGCAGCAGTCCAAGAACTTTGCTACAACAGCCATGGCTGAATCATCAAGGGCAGCTGGAAGAGGGCAAAAAAAAGCGAGGGATTTGCCCACTAATGTCGTCCCCCTTCTTCATTTTTAACAGGGTCAGCTATTGTTCCATGTGCTAGAAGTGGGGCTGCAGCAACAATTTCAGAGGCTGAAAAACATGCTGTTTTAGCAAGGCAACAAGCTCAAGAATTAAAGTATCCATTGTGGAAGTATGTCACAAGACATCAAAGGCCCGGGTCCAAGTTAAAGGGGGGAGGTAATATTCTTTGGACATGTAGTTTTTGCAAGACTCAATTTACAAACACCTACTTCCTAGTAAAGGGCCATTTATTGGGCACACCTTGTGGACTGGACCATGTCAAGGAGTGAGTGCATCCAAACGAAGAGAACTGAAAAGAGAGGCTAATGTTGGCGAAGGGATCGTGGCAGCTACATCTAGGAAAACCAAGAATGAGGATCCTCTTCCATTCTTGAGGAAACCATCTAGCAAACACCCATTTGGGGGTGGGAGTGCAACAACAAGAAAGAGGCCTGCAATGGGTCCAATGGACAAGATATTTCAGCAAGAAAGGCGAGATGAGTTGGATCTTACTATTGGGTTTTTTTCCTATCACAACTTCATCTCATTTAATGTTGCACGGTCTCCTTTGTTTATTGAGATGTGTCGAGGCTTAACTCAAGGGGCTCCAGCAGGGTACATGCCTCCTTGTTCAGAGAGGCTTAGAACCACATTGTTGGTTAAGGCAAAAAGGCAGGTGGATAAAATGCTAGAGCCTATTAAAGTAGCTTGTCCCTCATCTGGTGTTAGTGTTATTTCATATGGATGGACAGATGCAGCATGCCATCCACTCATCAACTTCATGGTGTCTTCCTTGAATGGACCAGTTTTCTTAAAAGCGATGGATGCTCTTGGAAAATACAAGGATGCACAATATATGGGTGAGTTGTTCATTAAAGTTATTGAAGATGTAGGTGTTGATTATTGTGTGCAAATTATTACAGATAATGCACTTGTTTGCAAGGTTGTTGGCATGGTTGTGGAAGCTAAATATCCACGAGTTTTTTGGACACCTTGCATTGTTCATTCCTTGAATTTAGCACTTAAATCCATTGCTTTGGATGTGACATGGATCAAAAGTCTTATTATTGAGGATGCACGTCATATCCTCAATTTTGTACAAAACCATACCAATGCCCTCACAATCTATAAAAAGTACACAACTATCATTGTTCAAGGTTGCAGATACACGGTTTGCCTCCTCATTCATCATGCTTAAGAAGTTGAGGGAGGTCAAGGCCGCTCTTGGCTCCATGGTTATTTCAGAGTTTTGGTCTTTTTGGAGAAAGACGGATCAAGCTTCTTCAAAAAAGGTCAAGGATACAGTGTTAGATGATGCTTCGTGGGAGAGGGTAGATCTTACCATTAAGATCATGGACCCTATTATCTCTTTGTTACGATTTGCAGACACAAACAAGCCCATCCTAGGAGAGGTTTATGAGGGGTGGGATTCCATGATTTAGTCCATGAGGATCATTATTTTACGAAATGAGTCCCCTGAGTATGGGACACCAACAGAGATATTTTTCACCACCATACAGGATATTCTTATCAGTAGGTGGAATAAGAATTGCACACCTTTGCATTGCTTGGCTCAATCATTGAATCCCAAATACTACAGCAATGAGTGGCTCAATGGTGGGACTTCACGCAAATTCCCAACTCACATGGATCATGAGCTTTCAGAAAGGATGAAGAAAGCATTTAGACGGCTATATCAGGATAAAGCATCCTTTGATGAGGTGGGGGCAAGCTTTATAGATTTTTCCACTGCCAGCGGGTGATTTTCTAGTTATGATGTGCTCAGAGACAGGGGGGCTAAGAAGCGTCATGCTTGGTGGGAAACTCATGGGGCAGCATGCCCTCCTCTATAGGAGTTAGCCATGAGGATACTCTCTCAAGTTACTTCATCCTCTTGTTGTGAGAGGAATTGGAGCACATATGGGAATTTGTATAGTTTGAAGAAGAGCAAGCTTGAGCAATCCAGGGCAGAGTCAATCTTGTATGTGCAAACCAACCTCAATCTTATCTACAAGCAAAGGAGGTGTGGATGAAGGGAAAGACAAAGATGTGGGATGTGTTTCTTGATGATATGGGTTTGGACGACAGTGTGCGTTGGCATTGGCCAACATGGATCTTGATGACCCAGTGCTAGAGTCGGTCACATTTGAGGATGATATTCCTCTTGAGGGGTCATCCTCCACGGCAGGAGATCCAGTTCCACAGATTGGATTGGATGATCATGTAGAGCAGCCGAATATTGGAGGAGAGAGCAAAGGCAATGACGTTGATTTTGATGATGATGACATGGAGTCGGAGGACAACTGACCAGTGACCAATGACAGTCTTGTGCTATGGGATTCTTCCATCTACAGTTCTAGTCTCTAGTTCTACCTTATTTTGTATTTGCCACTGGCATTCCCACCTATAGTACGTTGTAGGCTATAGCTTGTAGTAGTGACTCAGGAGTCAGTGTCTATGTAACACATTTTGATTTTGATGACTTAATGAGAAAACTACAGTTTATTGTTTGAATTTCTTGTGTTTCAAATTTGAATGTTTGTCATTATGATTTTAATATTTATCATGATTCATCATTTATGTTAGTAAGTTAGTAACTAAGTTAATAGTAGTACTAGTTGCATGATTGAATAATGAATTTGTATCATCATCATCATTTATATATAACGTGTCCTCCATGTCCTGTTTCTGGCAGTCGTCGTGCCCGTGTCGGATACTCGTATTTCCGTGTCCCGTGTCCTCGTGTCTGGCGACTTAGTGCTACCTCGAAATACGTGTTGTGCCTATCCCTCTTCTTCGCCAATGCTAGAAAAATCGAATCTGATTTTTCCTCTCCTTCACCTCATCTGACTTGTGAAAAATAAATTGTCATTTTATCCTTTACTTTACCCTCTCTGTCTTGAGCAATTAACCTAATCTCAACGGTCAAGATTAGATCGTGAGATCAATAGCTTTCTTTTAATCAAATCATTAAGTGACTTTAACTTAGTCCCTTTATTAATTTAAAGTCACTTTAATAAAATCACATTCACTTTATTAATAAATTAATAAAGTGAATTTTAGGAAAGGTATAGGATACATTTAATGGCTATTTCAGCAAGTAGACACCTTTACGGAAATACCTGTCCGAGCTACAAACACTAACATTCCCTCTTAGCAAGGAAGGTATTCTCCACCACTCCAAGCTTGTCTCTGAAGAAGAAGAACTTGCCCTTAACCAAGGGCTTGGTGAAAATGTCTACAAATTGCTCCTCTGTAGGAATATATTGGAGTTGAATTGCTCCCTTCTGCACCCCCTCTCTAATTAAGTGGTACATGATCTCAATGTGCTTTGACCTATCGTGAAACACTGGATTCTCTAAGAGTTTGATGCAAATCTGGTTATCACAGTGGATCATTATCGACTCAAGCTCCTGACCAAACAATCATGTGACTAGCTTGCGAAGCCAAATGGATTCACAACTAGCTAGATTGGCTGCCATGTACTCTGCCTCTGCTGAACTCGGTGCTATGGAAGTCTGCTTCCTGCTGAACCAGAAAATGATTGTTGACCCCAAACTGAAGCAGCACCCAAAAGTGCTCTTTTGATTTGTATCACTGCCTACCCAATCTGAATCAAAGAACCCCTGCAACCCCACACCATCTCCACCAAGGTACTGCAATCCATATCCTACTGTGCCCTGCAAGTATCTGAGCACGTGCTTTACTACCACCTAGTGAACCTCCCTCGACTCCACCATGAACTGGCTCAAGGTGTTAACAAAAAAACAGATATCTTGTCGAATAATGACCAGATACATCAACAAACCCATCAACTACCTGTACTGTTTGGAGTCTGCCAACTTTGAAGTTGAAGAATCAATCTTCTTCTGGTTGGTCACCACGGAGTGGCCATCAATCTGCTATCCTCCATCCTGAATCTTTTCAAGATCTCCTAAGTGTACTTCCCTTGTCCGAAGAAGATCTCGCTCGATAGTTGCCAAACCTCAAGTCCCAGAAAATAATACATATCCCTGATGTCGTTCATCTCAAATTCTGACACTATATTTGATTTACAACCTACAGTCAAACTATTTGCACCTGTTAGAATGAAATCATCCACATACAACACCAAGATGAGGATCTCAGATCCAACCAACAAGAAGTATAAGTTGGGATCTGTCTCACTCTTGGTGAAACCCAAATTCTACAGATAATTGTCGATCCTGGAGTACCAAACCCTAGGTATCGGTTTGAGTCCATACAATGCTTTCTTAAACCTGCATACATGTGTCTCCTTGTCATGGACCTTATACCCCTGTGGTTGCTCAATGTAGACCTCTTCCTTAATAATGTCATTGAGGAAGGCAGTCTTCACATCCATCTGATGGATGCTCCATCCCATCTCAAAAGCTATAGAGATAACTGCTCGAATAGAGGAGTATCTGGCTACAAGAGAAAAAGTTTCATCATAGTCTCCTCCCTCTCTATGAGAAAACCCACGAGCCATAAATCTAGACTTGTACTTCTCCACACTACCATTCGTTGCATGCTTTACCTTGTAAAGCCACTTGGAAGTCACAACTGACTTCCCCTCTGGTCTTGGCACAATCTCCCAAACATCATTCCTCATGATGGAGTTGTGCTCCTACACCATGGCATCTCTGCACACATGCTAGTTGGTTGTTTCCTCAAAGCTAGAGTGCTCTGAGTCAATGATGTTGGTCATCAAATCCATATACTGCGAAAAATTCCACGGAGGTCTGCTCTCCCTGAATGTGGACCTGGGACGCTCAACATGATCCCAAGCATCCCGAGCCATAAATCTAGACTTGTACTTCTCCACACTACCATCTGTTGCATGCTTTACCTTATAAAGCCACCTGGAAGTCACAACTGACTTCCCCTCTGGTCTTGGCACAATCTCCCAAACATCATTCCTCATGATGGAGTTGTGCTCCTACACCATGGCATCTCTCCACACATGCTAGTTGGTTGTTTCCTCAAAGATGGAGTGCTTTGAGTCAATGATGTTGGTCATCAAATCCATATACTGCAAAAAATTCCATGGAGATCTGCTCTCCCTAAATGTGGACCTGGGAGGCTCAACATGATCCCAAGCATCCCACAAGGTCTGCTCAAACCACATGGACCTCTTGACTAAAGTCGAAGGGGTTGACTGCTCCACCTCAAATGGAGTCTAGCTCCCTGCACTGGAAGTCTTTGCTCTCACCTCATCCTTTGGGCCCACTTCCTATGGTCCTGCTGCAACTGCTGGTAGGTCCTGAGATTTCCTAGATGCTAAGTTCTCCTCGAACTTGACATCTCGACTCACCCCTGTCTTATGTTGATCTGGCAAGAACACTCTATAGGACTTTGAATCCTCATTGTACCCCACCAAAATGCCCCTCTCCCCTAAGTTGCAATTTGTCCTCTTCTCCATTGGAATGTGGATGTAGACAAGACAACCAAAAATCCTAAAATGTTCTATCTCGAGTTCGTTTCATGTGAATACCTCCTCCAGTGTTTTACCCTCCAGTATCTGGTGTAGGCTCTTATTCTACAAATACACAGTTGTATTACATGCCTCTACCCACAGAAACATAGGCAAACTTTGGTCATCCATCATGGCCTTCACCGCACTGATGATAGACCTGTTCTTCCTCTCTACAACCCCATTCTGATGCAGGTTGTAGGCCATTGTCTTCTCCCTCTTGATTCCTGCCTCCTTGCAGAAATCAATGAACTCTGTAGAGGTGAACTCACCCTTGTTATCTGTCCTCAATACCTTAATCTCCCTTCCTATCATGTTCTCCACCTGAGCTTTGAAAGCTCGAAAGTGATTGAAGACCTCATCATTGGTCTTCAAGAAGTAGATCCAGATCTTCCCAGAGAAGTCATCAATGAAGGTCACATAGTAGGATGTGCCCTTCACTGAAGCTACTGCCATAGGCTTGCCAACATCTGAATGGATCAGATCCAAGATGCCCTTGGATCGAGTCTCGCTGCTAGGAAAGGTTGCTTTGACATTCTTTCCTAGTGTGTAGCCTTCGTACACTCCCTGCTGGTCTAGACTAAATGCTAGAAGCCCTATGACCATTTGCCTCAATAATGATTGAGCTCTGTAATGGAGATGACCCATCCTCCTGTGCCACAGTCACACAAGCTCTCATTGGTGTGCAACAATGCCTGTGTAGGCTAGCCCTGAAATTTGTAAAGGTTCCCATCCCGAACTCCAATTCTCATAGCAGTATCTTGACTGGCTCCCTCTAGGCGAATGAACACCTACCCTCTCTGGAAGTTAACCTCATAACCTTTGTCCTCCATGACTGAGATCTGAGTCATCCTCTGAAAAGTTGTTGAATAGTTCTCTAGCCTCTATCATGTGGCGAGAGGTGCCACTATCCAAGTACCAAGCACTCTTGGGAGTAATGTCGATGGAAAGACAAGACACGAATGTACAATCATTCTCGAACTTGCATGCAAGTTCGATCAACTATGTCTCTGCAATAGCTGCAACTATTTGCGACTTCCCCCTGACTTTTTTACTCAGTGGAAACTGAGAAGTGAAATGGCCAGTCTTATGGCAGATGTAGCATTTGATCTTGCTTATATCTCTCTTATGCCCAGATTGTTGTCCCTCTCCCTGACTATCACCCTTCTTGACAACTTTTCCTTTCCCTTTCTTTGTCTTGCTGACAAGGGCTAAGTTGTCATCTACTGCACCTCCTCCCTGCTTGCCAAATCTGGACTCTCTACGAATCTCCTCCTGAATGCAGTCATCCCAAAGTCTCTCCCACTTGGGAAGTTTCTCTCTGGCACAAATGCCCATGATGGATGGCTCCCAAGCCTCAGAAAACCCATTCGGAGCAACATTTACTAACTCTGCATCCAGGATTGTCTCTTCCACGGCTACAAGTTGTTCACGGATCTGTGTGATCCTCATAAGGTAACCAGTTACATTGTCTGAGGTGGACATTTTGCATTCTCTGAGTTTGGTTTTGAGCATCATCTTCTGGCTCATATTGTCACTTTGAAAGAGTGACACAAGGGCATCAAGCATCTCTTTGTAGATTTGGTCTTTTTTGTAACATAAGGGATCAGATGATCCTTGATGGCTTGAAGGATCACCCTCTGCACCTTTATATCCTTCTTATCCCACGCTACCTACATTGTTCCACTGTTGGCGTACTCCCTGAGGTCTACATTGGAGCTGGAGGAGGGTTGGTCACGACTTCCCACAAGTCCTATTCCTTCAAGATCACTAAGATTCGTGCTTTCCAAGGCAAGAAGTTGGAAACTCCATCTAGTCAATCCAGTGTTACCAGAACCGGACCGGAATCGGTAAAACCGACCGGTACGACCAGGTCATAGACTAGACCGGCTCAAACCAGCCATTCAAACCGCCAATGACTGATTCTGTACGGAACCAGTTTTTTTTCTCAAACCGGTCGATTTCGTACAATCGCCTTACGGCCAAAAAAGTAAGAGGATTTTCAAAAAAAAATAAAAAATAAAAAAGGGGGCATGCATTGGAAGGTTCTAGAAATGTCTAGAGCTCCTAATAAACCTATAAAAGCAACCCCACCCCCTCTATTTCACTCACACTATTCATTTGGGTTCTCTTGAGTTTGTGAACTAAGGGTTTTTGTTGATTTTATAAAGCTGATTGCAGGGCTGATTTGGAGAGGTTGCTAGGCTGATTGTTGGGCTCATTTGGAGAGTTCTTTTGTTGAGTTTCTTGGACCAGATTTGGAGCTGAGTTGGAGCTGATTTGGAGCAGACTTGGACAAGTTTTCTTCGGCAAATTTGGAGCTTGTTTTTTTGGGCAGATTTCAAGGTATGTAAACTATGCACTTACTCCCAAGAACCATAATGATTACTCTCTTTAAAATTATTGTTGTTTTCTCCTTAAAATTATTGTTGTTTTCTCCTAGCCATTAAAAAAAACATAGGGTGTTTATATGCAGATTTTTATTTGTTTCCATGGCTCCTAAAGATAAGAGGGATCCAGCATGGCTTCATTCGCAATTGATTGATGGTAAAATGGTTTGTAATTATTGCCAAAAGGAGGTTGGTGGGGGAGGTATTAATAGGATCAAACAACATTTAGCCCATGCAAGGGGGAATATAAAACCATGCTTGGAAGTTTCTGGTGAACTAAAAGGTGAGATTCAGGGCCATCTTGATGCCTATCAAACAGATAAAGCCAAGAATAAGAAGGTTCGAAAAGAGGTGGGGAGAAGTAGTAGTGGAACTCAATTTGATAGTGATCTTCAAGATAGAATGCCTAGTTTTGAGGAATCCTCTGCTTTCCCAATCCCTGGGCGTGATCTTTATACCAATCCTAGGAAAGAACATGTTGGTGGAAGTGGTGTTGGTGCATCAGCATCCAAAAGGCCTCGTGGTAACCTTGAGTCATTTTTTGTACCCCACACTACCCTTGGTGCTCAGCCCACTATTGATGCCAAATGGAAGAAGATAGAAAGGGAAGTTTGCTTGGGAATGCATTGCTAGGTGGTGGTATGATGCAGACATACCTTTCAATGTTGCAAGGTCTGTTTATTATCAACCTATGTTGGATGCTATAACTTCTTGTGGTCCGAGCTTCAAGGGACCTGGTTATGAGGATATTAGGGGGAATCTTTTAAAAAATGAAATTGAAAGAGTAAAGAAATACCTCATAGAGTTCAAGGAGTCATGGTTTAAAACAGGGTGCACAATCATGTCTGATGGATGGATTGATCAGCAATCCCGCACCATTCTCAACTTCCTTATTGTTTACCCTAAAGGAACTATGTTCCTTAAATCAATGGATGCATCTGATCAAGTGAAAGATGCACATTTACTATTTTCGTCTTTTGGATGAAGTAGTTGAGAAGGTGGGGGTGAAGAAAGTTGTACAGGTTATTACAGATAATGCCTCAAATTATGTTGCAGCTAGAAGGATGTTAGAGGAAAAGCATCGTACCATTTGGTGGACTCCATGTGCAGCCCACTGTTTGGACCTCATGCCTGAGGATATTGGAAAAATTGAATGGGTGAAAAAAACAGTGGAGCAAGGTAAAAGCATAACAAGGTACATTTACAACCACACATGGGTTTTGAACCTTATGAGAAAAAACACTGGTGGAAAAGAACTTGTCAAGTCAGCTATCACACGTTTTGCAACGAATTTTCTTACGTTGCAATCCATGATTGACCAAAAAGCCAACCTGAGGAAGATGTTCTCTTGTGATGAGTGGAATGCATCTCAATGGAGCAAGAAGGCTGAAGGCAAAGGGATTGTTGAAAAAGTGTATGAGAAAGCATTTTGGAAAAGGCCAGAAGAGATAGTGCTATTTAGTGCGCCTCTTGTGAAAGTCTTGAGAATGGTGGATGGTGATAAACCAGCCATGGGTTTTGTTTATGAGGCCATGGATCAAGCCAAGAAGGCAATAAAGGAAGCATATCAGGGTAAAAGACAAAAGTATCTTCCTTTGTGGAGAATCATTGATGAAAGATGGAATAAACAACTCCATCGACCTTTACATGCTGCAAGATATTACTTGAATCCCAGGTAAGTAGTAAGTAATTTCAAAGTTTTTAAGATATGTTATTAAATTATAATTGCAAATGTTTAAACTTTAGCTAATGTTTCAAAGTTCAAACGCATTGACTCTTAAGTTTTAACTCTTTGAAAGGTACCATTACACACAAAATTTTGAAGCAGATGGGGAGGTAAAAGAAGGATTATACAAATGCATTGAGCACATGGTCCCTAATTCCAACAAACAAGATGAGATACACAGCAAACTCTTGCATTTCAATGAAAGTATTGGTACCTTTGGTATGGCCATGGTTGTTCGAAGTAGAGCTAAAGATCCACCAGGTAAGTAATTGTAAAGTCTTTCAATTATATTATTCATGACAAAAATTAAGTCAAACTTTCAAACTTCTTTGCTAAATCTTCTTTGTCTTTACATGCAGCTTATTGGTGGCAGCAATTTGGTAGTCAATGCCATGAATTGCAGAAATTTGCAGTTCGGATATTGAGCCAGACATGCAATGCTTCTGGGTGTGAACACAACTGGAGTGTTTTTGAGCATATACACACCAAGAAGATAAAATTGTTTAGAGCAAAAACAGTTGAATGATATGGTATGTGTTCAATATAACCTTAGGTTGAGGCTGATCCGGATTATTTTCGGCACGAAATGAGAGCGGAGATATAATAAATAAATGCACAGAGATATCGCATATATCCAGTAATATAACATAAATATATTAGAGATGCAACCATAAACACAGAGATACAGTAATACACGATTTCTATTAATGAAAGAAATGTACAGAGACTGTAAAAATACAGAGTGAAAGACTCNATATACTTATAATAAAAGCGATAGATGAGACCATTAAAAAACACACCTGGCCCTTCTTGGTCGGATTGAAATTCGGTCGAAGCTCTTCGACCACGCTCTTGCTCTCCAGATCCCAGATCTTCACACATTGTTGCGTAGCAGCACAGAGCCAATACCTGTTCGGGCTGAAGCACAGCGAATTGATAATATCACCAGAATCCAGAGAATACAGGCGTTTACCCTCCGCCAGATCCCAAAGCATGGCAACCCCATCCTTACCGCCGCTTGCACAGAGAGATCCGTCGGGCGAAACCGTGCAGGTGTTAATATAACCGCTGTGGCCTGTCAGAGTAGTCCTGAGCTTACAATTGGCCAAATTCCAGACCTTGACGGTGCGGTCCCAGGACCCCGAGACGATCATAGGGTTAACCGTGGAGGGCGAGAATCGAACGCAGCTCACCCAGTTGGTGTGGGCATCGGCGTCCTGGATTGTGTATTTGCATTCTCCGAGGGTATTCCAGAGCTTGATCGATCGGTCGCGGGAGGCGGAGACGATCTGTCGGTTGTCGGCGGAAAAAGCGACACTGAGGACATCCTTGGAGTGCCCGACGAAGCGTCGGGTGGTGATTCCGACATTAAGATCCCAGAGGCGCAGGGTCGCATCCCAGGAGCCCGACAGAGCAAACTGGCCGTCGGAGGAGATGACGACGTCGTGGATGAAGTGGGAATGGCCCGTCAGCCGGCGCTTGGCGACGCCGTACGTGCCGCCTTCTTCGCCGCCGGTGGTTTCTTTAGTGAGGTGCCAGACAAGGATCGATTTGTCCCTTGAACCTGAGATTATCATGTCGGAATTGTCGATCGGGGTGGCTATTGAGGTCACCCAGTTGTCGTGCCCCTTCATTGTGCCTCGTAGAACTAGGGTTTCCGCCATGGCTGCCTGCTCCGCTCTGCAAACTCGATCCGATTGGAATGTATGAGAAACTGGAACGCTTGGTCGGAGTAGGGTTTTAAGCTTTTGAGTTTAAAGGGTTATAATATTTTTTTATACCGTTGATCGTGAGGCTCGTCGTCATCATATAGTGAGTCGAACCTCGTTGATGGTGAGGCTCGTATCATATAATCTCGTATAAACTCGAAAAATTTGAAGGGATGGTCGTAATTTGAATTGGAAGGGTATATAATCTCCAATCCCTTAAACTCTAAGTTACAAAAATAATTTTACTTCAAAATTATAAAAATAATTATACTTCAATTGAATATTGAATATTATAAATTAAATAAAAAATTTAATAAAAATAAATGTAAAAATAAAATATTATTATTTTACATCTTAAAAAAAAAAATTAATTATTAAAAATTAAACAATGGTTATATAAGAAGTTGTAAATTTACAACAGCAATAGATTAGATTGGCTAAATCTTACTTATGGGACTCATCCACCTATGTGCATCCCAAAAGCAAAGCAAATTTGAGTGCACATCCAAAGGTGTATAGAATTCCAATAAACAATCGAACACGTTATTTGCAATTAGCTATGTTCTCAGAAATGGAAAACGGAAAGGGAAAGGAGAATGAAATAAGAAACGGGGCTAGAGGGTTTTGGGGATAATAATTGCTAGCCCCCTCCACTTGATTATTCATGTACAAGAACAAGAAATGGGTATTCTCGTAACTTTTCCAATAACATAGTCATTCAGTGCACTGTGAGTGAGCTAAATTGTAAGCAAAAAGACTGTGATGATTTAAAATTCGTCAGGATCTCCCAAGTGAAGGTGACAATGTGAGTGTCTATTGAACATGGAGATGTTTGAACCCAAAGTCAAAAAAATTATTTATCGCTAAAGTTGGACACGTGACAGATTTGAGATATGAGTCTTCCCATAAGTGAAGAGGAAAAATCTACCCAAAATACAACACCTACAAAGGATAAAACCCAAAAACACACACATATCAACAACAAAACAAAGCTGGAATTAAAAAAAAAAACACATACCTATACCTTCTTTTTGCAATCCTTTCCTTCAATGCATCCATGTCTTTACCGCTAAATTGAACCTTCTTGATTCCTTCACAAGTGCATGGGCAGACTTCGAATCCCTTGCCACATGACTAAACCAGAGATTACTTGTGAGGAAACCTAGAATCAACTATTTTAATTGGGTCTACAAGGAAAACAGTGTTAACAAATAACATATGAGAAATAGGTCAGGCAATTTATTCCCTATTACTTTCCCAATTACTCATCTACCAACCATAATGGCATACCGTGGACATGAACACTCTTTTCGAACCAACAATCTGCTCTTTCATATCAAACATATAATCATAATTACCAACCATAAGGACATATTGTTGACCAGAACACTCTTTTTGAAATAACAATCTGCACTTTCATATCAAACACATAACCATAGTTACCAAGTTTGAAAAGTTTGAATGGTTTTGAGTGGGCTGACTCCAAAAATTTCATCGTTCGGAAAAAAGGTTAAAATGGTTCATTGGTTGGTACATATTAAATTATAATAAAAAAATATACAAATCACTGGCAAATTCAAATAAGTTATGTTCTTGATCTGGATTTAGGAGCGGAACGAACCGATTAATAGACTGAATACAATAAACACAGAGATAGGAAGAATAACACAAATATCCAGTGAACAATATCTTCTATTAAATAATGAAATGAGTTGAAACTGTAAAACTACATAACTGAAACTTACTCGAATGGTGGTAGCTATCTCTGAGAAGAGATGTGGCTACTACGTGCATCCGTCTGAGCAGAATGGATTACAATGAGGCTCCATAGGCCCTTTTCATATTACTCATAAATGCCAAAACCCTAGACATCCAAAAACCTAACCCTAAAAGGTGAAACGTCAAAAGTCATGTGGGCCCTATGGATAAGTTGGTGTAATTTGGTACCTCAACTTCCTAGGGTCATAACTTTTGCATACGACCTCCATTTTAGGCATGTGACAGCCTGTTGGAAAGGTCTTTCAGAGAACTACACATTCTGCCATCAAACTTAGACTTCGTCTACAGTTTGACTGTGGCGAGCCAAAAAAACAACATTTAGGGCCCAAAAATAGCCCTGAAAGTACATCAAGATGTGCTGACATGAAAACATACAAAATAAGCCAGTTGGATTAGGTGAGAGGCCACCTGGAGAATGTGTGAGGCTTCAGACAGTCCCAGAAGTGTAGAACTCAAAATTATAAAGTAGTACAGAAAGATGTCCTGAATAAGAACGAACACGAGGAGCTAGTTGGAATAGGTGGGTGGACACCAATATCCGCTTGGATCAATCCTCCCCCCTTAGGAAGCAATGGTCTCCATTGCGTTGAGTTCCCCCATCATGTGAGGAAACTTATGCTAGATTTGGACCTGGGTGAGCCACTTGCCTTAGTGATCCAAGTGGATATCGGTGGCCACCCACCTTTTCTAGCTGGCTCAAAATAACTTTCTAGCAATTTTGATAATTTACTATTTTTAGCAATTTTTTGGGTCCTGAACTTCTAGAGTCGTTTTGAGACCCTAAACGACCTTTTTTGGGGTATGTTCTGGTCACAATTTCTTTATTTCATCATGAAATTTTGTGCAACTGTTGTAGTCCTTGGATAGATCTTTCCAACAAGCTATCATACGCCTAAAACGGAGATCGTATGCAAAAGTTACGACCCCGGGAAGTTGATGTACTGACTTACCCAAACGGGGCCCACATGACTTTTGGCGCTTCATCTCCTAGGGTTAGGTTTTTGGATGTTTAGGGTTTTTGAA
>SNQJ01S0021105.1:120410-160775 GCA_010110895.2 Picea sitchensis | reverse complement strand
TTTTATTTTTTTTGGCTATTATATTTATTAAAAGAAAATCTGGAAATTGATCTCATATCTTTAAAAAAATCAGATTTGCAAGAGGTATCAAGTCTAGTCTTACTTGATTACATAGATCACAAGCTAGAATCTATTTTTCAAGGTTTATATTTGAAGTTCTAATTGTGATTTTGCTTTAAGTTTACTATTTCCTAGACTTATCATTAAAACTTACAACTTGATATTGTTCTTCAAGATTCATATTTCTTTATCTAATTGTGAGCTACCTTAAGTTTTATATTCATAAGACTCATCTTTCACTTAAGGTCATCTTATTTCATAAAGCATAATTTGGGGTTATTTCAAGTTTCACACTTCTTTAATCAAATTATTGCTTAAGGTAAGTTTATTTTTTCAAGGATTTGTTATTTACTTGGGTTGATTGGTCTTTTACAATCTGGAAAGTCATCTCACACATCACTAAGTAGATTTGTAATCTAACTCTTCAAGCTTAATTTTACACCATTTAAGAGTTTGAGCAAGTGGTTTTCACCACTAAGGCTCAAATCTATAAATTTGCCTTCACTAAGAATAATAAATCAAATTTTGAGTTGAATCCACTTGTTTATCAATTACTTTAGCATATTAGTGGATTATATCAATTACTTGTTTTATCAATTACTTTTGTAAAGCATTATATCACTAGGGAATTGAATCCTTTATGTTTTACATGTTATATCTTTGTGGGATTCATTTATTTCATCATTGAAGTAAATCTTGGAATCACTTTTGCTTAATCATATTTAGAATTACTTATTTAAGCTCTCATAAGAAATTGTTGTGTAATTAAGGGATACCCCCCTTGGCTTTTTGAGCGTTGGCCAAAAGTGTAAAGGAAGTTGTGTTGAGGTGATAGTGATACAACTCCTATTCGTTACCCTGAGGTTGCATCCATGGATTGGGCTTTTCCACTTAGATGCCAGTTTAGGCGGTAACACTATGGAGAGATGCAATTGGCTTAGCTTGCATCTTCTCCATTTTTAACAGTTGTTCTCCAGTTGACCATCCTCCCTCTATCTTCTCTTGCTACCTGTTGATATTATCATTTATGACTTGTTGCAGCAACAAATATGCTAATGTTGAAAAACATTGCTCAAGGAGGCCAACATGTTAGAGTTTGACAAAAAATTGGTAGTAGAAATTGTTGAACATGAGTTTTTAAATTTATTTTCCTTTTTCGCATTTATATTTGACTAGGGCAAGTTTTACCATTTTCTTGTGAGTTGGACTTGTTGAGCAGTGAATAATTGACGAGTTAATCCTGACTTGTGAATGATCGTTGGTCTGACTCACTGTTGGCGAGGGTTGAGTAGAGTTTGATTGGGGAGTGCTTGAAAGGTTTGATGATATTTTCAACTATACAATATGCTAATTTCATAGTATTACTCATAGATCGATCACAACTTGCTCCATGCATGTATGTAGCAGTTCTCCTTACTGAACCCCACAAGGATTGCCCTCGTTTCTTATCGCATCTCTCAAACTAAGAGGAAGATGTTCCTCACTCTCGAATGGCTAAGATCTTGAAAATTGTTTGCATTGCTTTGCAATTGCCAACTCCCTGGTTCTTTCTTGCACCCTAAACTCCTGTCTCTTCCTTTTCTCTTACCCCATGAGACTCACCTTCATATTGTAACACCCTTTACCTTCTCCGAAAACTATGTAGAAATTTAATGACAAAAATCAGCAAGCTAATATTCTGTTATACACTTAGCAACCTAGAGATAACTGTCTTGCATGAACTCTGAAATGTCTAAACCCACATTCAGAAATTACCATAAGCAGAAATACACATTGCTAAGTAATTATACAGCGGAATAAACACAATGAACAACTTTCATCCAACCATGAATAACTCAGAAATTTAGGCAAATGCCAGGGAAAACCCCAATGCGGGGAAACCTAATGAGAGAGAGAGATATCTTATTATTCAGCTTTAGGAAAGTACATATCAGCAGCAACAATACAATTTCCAGCCAAGAGAAAAATACCTCGCAGCACCAAAACTGTCCCAAAATCTGCCTCGATTTCTGTGCCCAGAAAATCTGTACAGCTGTACGGATTTTCCTTTTCCAACACCTCGAAATCTGTGCCAAAATCTCTGCTGTACGGACAGCAACAGAACTGCTCTCTTCTCCAACAGAAAACAATGAAATGGCTGCCTCGAAATCCGTGCAGCAAGGTGCCTCGATTTGTGTGCCCTCCCAGCCTGTTGTATGGACTGTACGGATCCATACAGCACAGCCTCTCTAACAGCAGAAAATTTCAGAACTAACAAAACAGAAAACTCTCTTGGGAAATGTGCCCAATCTCTCTTGTGAAATGTGTCCTCTTTCCTCTCAGCTTACTCAGAAATTCTCTCTCAATCTTCTTCTCTTGTCTTGCACACTACCCAATGCATTCTTTTATAAAATCTGAAGATGACCTTTTACCTCCCAAGTGTCTTTTCACCTTCCCCAACCCTAAATCCAAAGGCCAAGATCTAATCTTGCCTTTACAAGATCAAGGGCCATGATTCATTCCCTTCAAAATAAATCACTTAAAATATTAATGTACATTTCACTTTATTACATAAGTGCACTTTATGAAATAAAGTCATTTTAATATTAGAAGGTACACTTCTTTAAAAATTAACTTTAATAAAAGAACCACTTTACAACTTTATAAAAACCCATTACAAAGTTAAGTGCCTAGTAGTGTCAATATAAAGTTATATCCGCATACAAGAGAAAACATGCAAAGTACCTCCCGAGCTAAAAAGCTAACAAAATAAACCATAATGTAGTGATCTTATAGAAATAAAGGGCATTAGTGATAATGCTTCTCATCCTCTCCACATTTCAACAAACTGTTTTCTCATGTGTTATCATTCATGTTATTACCTCTTATTTTTGGTTTCTCAAGTGTGTTGTTTGTTGTTTGTGGGTATCATCTATTGTTTTTTTGGTTTTGGCTGGTGTGTTATATAGGATGCCTTATGTTGCTCCATACTTGGGGTTCAATGTGCCATACCTTCGCTTTGGGTGCTCGTTTGCTTTTCTCCTTTGCATGCAATTGGGGCCACTTTGTGCAAATTAGAGTTGTTTTGCAACTTTGAAATGTTTTTCCTCCAAAGAATGCTTTATCTTTAATCAAGGGTTTCTTTTAAGAAAACCATGATGCAAATGTTGCTACTTTGCTTACTAGGCACTTTGTGTTGATAGTGGTAAATGTTTGGAATGCGTGGACTCCTCTCTTTCCTTTGGAGTGACCTTTGGCTTGCTGTAGGTTCAAGTGCTCCGTGGGCGGCTTTACACAAGACATTTTACAATTTATTGAGCTTATGTTCAAGGAGTAATGTTGAGTTATTGGTCCAACAAGAAGGGGGGAGTTCTTTGGCTTATTGCTTTTTGGCCTATCTTCAATTCGAGCTACATGGAGACTTCTTGGAATGATCATGTATAATGAAAACTTTTGGTCCTTTTGCTTGCGATGACCCCTCTTTGAGAATTACTGGTTTAGATTCACCTTGCTTGCAGATTCAACCAAGTCTCCCGTCTTGTCTTACTCCTCCCACCAACAATGGTAGATGATCTTTGTTATAGGTACCAAACTACCACAGATGACTCGATTGACACTGACAACAACTCCTTTTTGAATCAACACTTAGAGCATAAGGTTTGGTGTGGTCAGTGATAGAAGTTGTCACTCAAAACCTTCCTCCAATAGCTGTACTTGTTATGCTAACAATCTTTATTGATACTTCACCAAGGGGTGAGTTGCTTTGGTTTTGCCAATTATCGAGTGTTGCCTTATGATATGTCAAACTCTTTTGTCTTTAGCTTCATGGTGACACTTCTTTGAGGATTAACATTCTTGGTGCTGCAAGCTAGGAAGTGTTGCAACGTTCCTGTATTGGAAATGGAACTACTATTGCATCTATTGAAGTAATAACAAGTATAAAGAAAAGTAAACAACAATGAGAACAAAGGGTTGGGTGCTCTTGCACACTCAGGTTGGATTCAACTTGCAAATTCTAAAGTATGGAGGAAGACATCTCTGTGAAAATGATACTCAAGTGTGTAATGATATTTGATTGATTGATACAAGAGAGGGGGGAAGATCCCTATTTATACAAAAGAGGGAATCAAGCCCTAACTTGTGGCCCTAGTTACCTTTATAGGGTAATTAGGCTATTATTTAACTAATTAATCCTAAATTTGCTAATTGTATTAGTCCTTATTTAACCTAAGTAGCCTGATACAAATAAACAACTAAAGACTAAAATATTATCACAAAACTATGAGCTTACATCGAAAATATCTCACCACCATAGATTTATTTGCATACACAAAAATGTAGTGTTTAGGGATACAAGATGCCTCCCCCGAGGAGCTTTGTCCCCAAAGCTTGAGGACCAAATAATAGCTTGACCATGTGCCACCTTCGTATGCTTCTTTGGCTGTTGCTTGAATAAAATCATATGCATGCATTCAATTAGATAGAATCTTGGAGAAAGCTAAAGCTTTGGGAATGGGCTTCTTCATTGAACTCATCCACTATACTCTGTTGAAGATGTTCGACAAGGTCACGAGGGTCCAAGTATGGCCCAAGAAAGACACTCAAAATCAAGTGAGCAAAATTGTCATCCACATAGATGTAGAAAATTGGCTGTGGTGTTGGAGAGAACATTTCTAATGGACAAGATTCATGTTGAAAATTCTTTGTCACTATTTGCCTTCAATGATTTCAACTTCCTTTTTGACCAAGACATACTGTGCCCTGGGAAATTCACCATAAAGAGGAAGAGGTTCATTGAAGAGAAGTTGGCAGATCCTCTCAGTCTCATGTAATTCTTCTTATTCACATGGATACTCATCATAGTAAAGGATGGGATTCCTTAAAAAGAAGCTTAAAGTAATTATCCTCACATATTTGGAAGATGCTTGCATACCATTCTTCACAAACCTTTTCTAGATCCAACTATGCATCGACTTCTTTTCTATATTCTCTTTTTTTATTTAACTGAAATAAAAATCTATCGCATAAATCCATCTTTTTTTTTCCATCACATCCATGCTAGCCATATTTGAATATGCCTTGCTTTCTTTTTCAACATTTTTTTTCAAGGGAGGGTTTGGTATGAAAAATAGGAGAAAATGTGCGTTGTTTTTTTTCAACTTTCTTTTTGAGGAGTGTTTGGTATAAAAATTAGGAGAGTGTTTGGTATAAAAATTAGGAGAAAACTTTCAAGTCTGAAGCTAAAATTTTGTATGGAAGTAGCTTTGAAAGTCTTGTTTAAACAGCAAAAAATGGCACTCGATTTTCTTATCCCAATTGAAGGTTATGATAGTTTTCCCCTTTTTGCTAGGGTTTTGAGGCTGAACATAAAAAACTTTCAGAGCTTGTAACGTGTTTAATATTTCTTAGAAGCATATCAAAGTTATTGGATTCTAGCCACGAAAATTCTCTTTCATATGGTGTTGGTCTGGCTTCATTATGGACAGTTTATCAGAAGCTACGAGCTCTGCAGTAGAGAAACCTTTTTCTGCTCTGAAAAATCAAAGATGTTTCATGGCCCAATTTGAAATATTCATAACTTCTTCATTATAAACCTAAATAAAGCTTATGATTTATCAAGATGAAGCTACGAATATGGAGTTTCCAATGGATAATCTAAACCTGATAATTTCTGCAGAGAAATTGTTAAATCCTGAAATAATAGTCGTGGCTGTAGCAGAAACATACCCAAAAGGGATGGGTTTTTAAATTGTGACGTCTTGATTCTCTGACCTTTGATTTGGATGATTTTTCTTTGAAACCACCTATTTTTCCAAGTATATTTCAGATCTGATATTACTTTCCGAAAATTTCGATGGAAAATTATAACTTTCTGAATGTTGCAGCTTTGTTTTTTTTTGAAACCTCACTGCAAAAACAAAAATTGACTGAAGATCTTAGACCAACTTGCTGTAGAAATCTCTGTCATATGACTTTTATTGCAAATTCAGAAATTTTACATCAAATTGGAAGTTTCCTGGATTTAGTCCCTGTGAATTTCAGCCTTAGGATTCATCTGAAATATTAATTTACAACAACAAACACGAATAATATTTCGTCTCATTTCAACCCAACACACTAGGCAGTCCGAGGGAAAATATACCAAACATATGCCAACAAGTTCCAACCCTTGGGGCACACTTTTCCAAGCATAAACTGTATCTGAAATCTCTTTAAACACTGCAGATTTACAACAGTAAATCTTCTCTATTATCTTCAAGATGTGTTAAATTACTTCACATTTTCAGCCCTATAATATGTCAAATCAGCGTGAACATCAAGTGCTGGAAATTACTCAATCAAGAAGACAATGTAAGCTGAAAATCAAATCTGCAATTTACACAAGTATTGGACTGTTGAAACTTCATATATATATATATATATATATATGCTAGAAATGAAGTACATGTACATACTCATAGCCTGTCACAAGCTGGAGCAATTCTTCAAGCTTTTCAAAACCCTAGCTAGGGAAATCCAAGAAAACCCTAGCCACCATGAAATATCCACAACAAGCTATCATCAACACTAGCGAGTCCTCATTGGCTTCCACAACAAACTTGTATCGTGCTAGCACAATCGTCTTCCTTAGGCTTTGTGAATGCCTAGCCATGTTGCATCACACAAGTACATGGCAAAACAATTCTAGTGCTAGCCACCAAATTTACATCTCCATCCTATGGTTTGAGTCCTCAACCCCTAGGTCTTCAATTCTTGCATCAACACAAGCATCAAGACCTCCATGGAACATCAAGGATATAATAATCGAGTCTTCTTCCGAACAAGGCATCACACCAAGCTCAAGACTCATCAAGCTCATCTTTCCATGATCTTTCCCCAACCTTACATCCCAAAAGAATAATGCTTGAAAACCATGCAAGGCATTAGGTTCACTCTCCATGTCTTCTACTAGGGTAGAAATCCTAGTGCTACAACAAGAGCCACAAGAACCATTATCACCTTCAACATCATTTCATATTGAAAATCAAATGTGCAAGGAAAGCATAGATCCATTGATTTATTCAACACAAAATATGAGACAAAAGTTGGAAGAAAACATGAATTCCTGAATTTCATTATTTCACCAGTGGCAATGTGCCTTGGTCTTGGTTACACAATAAATTTGACAAATTTTTAAAATACAATGAAGGCACTAGATGGGCACTATAGAATCTCAGTCTTGGGCCTTTCTTGCTTCTTCCCAAAATTTGGTCTTACAATGGTGCTTATAGAAGAGAAAGAATGAGAAGAGAAGGAATACATAGGCGATGTGATTGATCCTCCTAGCATGGGGTCAGGGAGCAATACAAAAATGATAGTGATTGACTCTCTCAAAGTTCAACAACCTGATGGTATGAATTCAAGAGATCATTTGTTCTGGTGTTAAGGACCGCTTATATAGGAGTTAGTAGGCATGTTGTTGCTTGATTCCTTCTTGCTTAGGGCTTAATCCTTGTTTTGGAGCCACCATTCTCCATTAATCCCACAAAATTAGGGGCATGTGTGTAATCTAACAAAAAATAGTTTCTTACTGTTTTAGTTGCTTTTCTTTCCTAGCACTATATCTTTTGTCTTGGGAAGGTGGCTCTACTTGATATGAAGCCACTACTCTAGGTGTCTAAGAAGGTACTTGCCTACTAGGTGGCATCCCACAAATATTTATTGTCTTTGTTGAGTGAATGCACGTGATCCAGGTGTGCAATGGCGACCGTTAAATGGTTTTGGGGACTTATTTGAACTTTGATGCGCAATGTGACCTAGTTGAAAGGCAATTGAAGACTATTGAGATGAATCAAAAGTTTAATATTCTAAACACATCAATATATTTTTGGTGCATAACAAAAGTTTGAAGTTCATAAAATTGCCAAGGACCCTTCGAATGAGTGTCTCTTTGGGGGAAAGATTTTGAAGAGTCCCGATGGTTTCAGGGCCTTTTGCAACTAAAACCTTCAAAGAGTCTTGATGGTTCGAGGCCTTTTGCAATTAACACTTTGAAATCATCCTTAAAGATCTCCACAAAAAACCTTGAAAATAAAAATTAAAATGCCCTAATAGCTTTCGGGGTCTTTTCAATGTTGAAACTTTCCAAAAGTTTCGAAGGATTTTGGGAGCTTTTAAAAGTAATCATTAGAAAAGGCCCGAAAGTGAGTTTACAAAAGGACCGAAATTGAACATTATAAAATGGCCAAAAGAATTGAAGAGCAAATGGTTGGAAAGGGCTTTAGAGTCATTCTAAAATAGAACTTTTGAAAACCCTTGAAGACTTTAGGGATGGATCGAAAGTTTGTTGTTTTGATTTACCCCAAAGCAGGCATGCTCTTTCAAAGAAGATAACTTATGAAACATCCCGACACCTTTCAGGAGAGATTGAAAGTTCGAAGTTTGAAAATGCCTCGAAGGTTTTCGGGACCTTTATAGCTTACACTATGAACAGTGACTGGAAGCGACTTACCAAAGGGTCGAATAACTAAGGCATAGGTCTAGGAACCTTTAACAACAAAACAATGATTTTCCTTAATGAATTCTTCCAACTTCAGATACATCATTCTTCTTGTATGCTTAGTTTGGCTTAAAACTGGTACCATTGCATTTTCATACTTCTAAAGCCCTAAATTGGATTTTGTCAGCTCCAACATGATCAAAGACCCCTATAAACATGTTCGTCCCACTTCCTGCATACAAATATGTTATTTGGCTAATTTGCAAAATTTGGCCCAAGGTTGCCCCCATGGGCAAAAGGGTTAGTTTTGGGCAGAGCCTTTTTAGGTGACAAAAAATGGTAGGACAATATGGTACTTAAACCCACTAAGCTACCCCTTGGGGCTGGTTCATTTTATATATAGATATTACTTATTTATTATACTCTTTTCATTCTTTTGCTTTTCTTCACTTTCTCCGATGCTTAACAATGATCTCATTGTGTTTGCAACATTGTTTCCTTAATATTTATGCTATGTTCTCAAGGGCAGGTGAAGTGTTTCCCTAAAATTTTGAGCTTAAAAACATCTTAGGCCTTGAACATCTAAGGAAGTTACAGCCAAAAGAATTTTGACGATAGATTAGATTAATATCAACGTCCTTTTGAAACACCTCTTACAAAATCATCTCTAAGATAATTATGAATAGAATTAAGCCTCTACCATGTTCTCTCTTATCTTTGTAGGGGCAAGGGGTTTTGTCTTTGGAGATAAATAGTGATATTGTCCTCTTGGTACAAGAAGCAATCCATTCTTCACATGGTGAAAAATGAAAGGAGGTCCTAATTAAGCTTGATATGGGAATGCCTTTGGAAAGGTAAATCTTGAAGTCCATTTCAAAGTTCTCTCTAAGTTTTGTTTCTTTCTAAAATACCTAAAATGGATCAAGGGTTGCAGTGCCTTACCTCGGATATCAATTCTTGTAATCCTTTGGAAGAGTTTTGGAGGAGTGGAGATAAGATAAGATAAGATAATTTTATTAATGTCCAACCAATGACCACAAAAGTAGGTCAAAGGGACTGTTGAGTACAATGATGTCAATACAATGTGGGAGTACCAAAAGGTCTCCTATAAAAGACAAAATGCAGAATGTAAAGTGCAACAAGGTGAAGTAGTAGAGAATGAGATCAGCTCCGAGGTATGAAGAAGTGGAGAGTTCATTGAAGACCAAAATGATAGAGAAACCATAAATCACTTGTGGTTGGTTTATGGGAGGGGCCTCTACTATTATTGTCGTTAGATTCAACTCAAAACTTGATAATTGTTTGCTTATTTCAAGTGGGAAGCTTAATCAAGCAAGATGCAAAATTTATGTCACAAATATTTGGGAAAGAATGCTTATTAAATTAGTGAGAATGCTTAGAAATCAGATACAGAAAATGCCCATAAAATCACTTCAACATAAGATGTGTTAGATTGATCTAAAACAAATACTACCAATTCCAAGATGAAAAAACACAAAATATCAAAACCCTAAATGCTTCATTGAAATCCACCCAACAACAAAAATTCCATAAATCTTCTAGAGTTTAGGCTTTTAAAAGAACAAAAAGAAAACTATACTCTATCAATACAGTTTGTGCCTCCAACCATGAATATGATAATTCAAAGCTTGCATAGAATGTATTCCACCCATTTTGATCGAAAGTTTTGTTAAGAGCTTCTTGAGATTCAAGTCACTTATGTTACGCATTGGTGTTTTACTAATTAGAATGTATAGTAGATCATATTATTTGACCCAATGATCGTTGGTAGGTATGCTATTTATTTTAGATTGAGTGTTAATATTGCATTTATATGTTTAACTTTCTTCTTGTGGTTAGCTTCTAAATGCAACTTAAGCAATCAAAAGTTGATAATCATATATATTTGGAAAGGTTGTAGGCTTCTCACAAATAAATTACAACTAATCAAGCACAAACTTCTACTATTATTGATGTCAAGATTTCCTATTTTTGAGTAAAAAACAAAATGGATCAAGTATAAACTTTTACAATCCCCCAAGCTTCTTAAACCATTCTTTTTTGCAAGTGCTTCCTTTAAACACCATAGCATTACAATTGAATTGAAGACATCGGGCACCATAAGCGGCTCAATTTCATAGTGAAGGTTTCCTCAAAGGGAGAACGTTTAGCCATAAGCACTTTTGTTCAACTAAGATATCACAACAATGGGGTATTCTTCCATCAAAATCACACAGGACTTGAACCCACCTTATCCCAATCGCTTATTCAGGCCTTAGGGGGAGTCGAATCTTTGTGGCATTTGACAAGCCACCGTCTTCATCGTTGAAGAACCCCATAGGTAAGTTTTTCAAGCAATAAATTCAAGTAGATCTTGAATTTATAATGTTTTTGTGTAACTTTTGTTCATTCTCAAATTTCATCTTCATAATATATCCATGTCTCCTAGAATGCACAATTGGCTTTTTTAAGTTCAACTTATTGTCTAGCAACAAATGGATCCTCTTTCGGACTTTCTTAATGGATGATTATGCTCCAATGAAAAACTTCAAGGAAAGTCTTTACTTTGAATTGCTGATGAACGTAATAGTGTAGTGTGGATGTAATAACGTAATGTGTAATAACACTTTTTGTAGACTATCATTAAATGTTCATTTTCTAATGCATGCCATTAGTCAATTTTTTCTCATTGTAATTTGCTACCGTTAGCAATTTGATTGAATGCATGGTGGAATTCTTCTATTAAATGTTCATTTTCAAATGCATATCAGTAGTCAATTTTTTCACAATGTAATTTGTTATCATTAGCAATTGATTGAATGCGTGGTCAAATGCTTCCATAGAGAGAATTTTGACATTTGGATAATTCGCAAGGAATCATATCTTGTTCATTGGTAATTGTGGTTAGTCATGTAAGAAAAGGTCTTGACAAGTATCCCCCCTTCCCCATTCCCAAACCGGTCTGAGACATAGGTTGCAAGATAAAACACTTCCCATCCGTTGTCTGGCTGATCCTAGAGCTATATTAAAGTAGAGACTATTTATGATCAGCCTGTGTTACTTCTCATTTCTGTTCACCCTAGTTGTATAAGAAAAAGGTCAATGCTGTGGTTTGTATTCTATTTGTGCGTATTCTTCTAAATCTTAATTCACTCAAGCTCTACTCATCTTTTGAGTATTTTTTTTAAAAGAAATTCAAGATTTCCAAAATTTATTGTTATAAAAAGTAGCAGTTTGAATATAAGTGCTGAGGAATGTATATGTTTTTTTTATATTACATTGCAGGTTCCCTTCTGCACCAGTTTGGCTTGGAGTGCAGATGGAAGCACATTGTTTTCTGGGTATACAGATGGTGTTATCAGAGTTTGGGGAGTTGGTCGTATTTGAGTTGGAGAAACGCTGTAAAAGTCTTTTGGCTTTCAGATCATAGTTGGAGTCAAATTACTTCTTTTCTCTGTTGTTGAGGTGTAGTGTATCAATCAAATAGTATATTTTCTTGAAGTAAATGTCGGCGTTTTTGAATCTTTCCTTAATGAGATCGAGACTGCATTATGAGATTCACTCCCTCAACAAAATGCAATGTTTTTTGCATTTTTACTTGAGAAAAGTATAGATGTTTGAGTTCAGGTATATATTGTATTTTCAAATTTTATAACTTTTTCCATGCAGCCTCCATGATCATTTTAATGTGGTTCCATTTGTGTTTTATCTTTGTAGTGAAACGTAAGAGCAGATGATCACCGAGTGCCTAAATGTAGGAATGAAGATATATCTCTTAATTTTTTGCGTTTCTTGCTTTACCTGTTTATATTGGACTTTGAATTCTGCAGCTGCATGGTTATTTCTAATTACGAGGTCTTTACTGAAAGTCTTACTTGACCAGACCTGCAGAGCAAAAGTTGATTTTAGAAACGCATGTTGTTAGTGGCATGTTATAGAATAACCAGTCTTTTAATGTGAAATAAGGATGTTTGGCTGCTCAACATTTCATGATAAATGGTATACAGGTATATTTACAAAGATTTTCTCTTGGATGCACTAGCAGTTTATTTTATTTTATTTTGATTGAGGGAAAAATGGTTTAGAGCTTTTAGTGGAGCATTATTTAAAATGAGGTATATGTTTCAAGTGTTAGCAAATTCCATCTATTGATATGCAGGATGCAATCTATCCCTCACAGACTTTGAAGTTTTGATTATTTACCTTCACCTATCAAGCAAGCAATTCACTTGTTCTAAATCCAACATTTTCTTTCTTCCATCAAGAATTCATAATTTCATGCATTATGCTGTTCCGTTACAACCATAAGTGTTAAAACTGAGACTCCCAATAATTAAGAACAAACTAACATACTCCATACTCCATACTCCAAGGATGTTATAGGTTAAGAATCCATGAAGCACTTAAATGAAATGCAGGGCAAGTGGAGAAGACTACTAGGGGAAGGACGAGCTCTACAAATAGTGAGATCTTTTAAGTCACCAATAACAATTTTAAAATACTAGCTTCAAATCCACGGGTTTAAGACATTTTAGATGAAGCGAGCAAAATTGTAATACAGTTTGAAAAAGTTGCTTTCTTTGTTCGGTACTAGATATATTATAATAAGCAGAAAACAAAAATATTGCAACAAATACCAGCAGAACAACAACATATAGAGAACCACAACATAAAAAATGATACCTTTATTGATAGATAGCCAGGTTCACTTGTCTCTTCGAGGGGGCAACATCCAGCATGTTGATGTTTGGTAGCTACAGGAGGAACATTTCCCTCCTAGACGATCTTTCTCAAGATGCAGGGAAGATTTCGAAAGCAAGAGATCCATTGGACAGATGGTGAAACACCCCAGGAGATAAGTCGGCCCAATCTAGTGGCCAGGAAGACTATAAATAGAAGACGTCTTGGCTCATTTGCTCCTTCACTCACTCTCTCACTCACCCAGAAGCAAAGCGCAAGTTTGGAGGAAGTGCAGTAGCAGCTGCAGTTGTGCAACGTCTTCTTGTTTAGTCTTTTGGCACTTTCTTGTGCACTACTCCTTGAGGAGGCATGCTACCTTGGTATAGTGTTGTTCTGCAACTGTGGAGGTGTTTTTGGTTGTACTAACCCTTGAGCTAGGTTTTGGACTTGCTTTGTGAACGAAATCTATCTAAGAATGGTTGTTGGGTTTTTCCCCCATTTGGTGGGGTTTTCCGAGGATAAATCTCTTGTGTTCTTTTGTCTATTGTTTATGCTGATATTGCTCAACACTATGTATGTGTGTGTGTGTGTGTGTGTGTGTTAATATTAATGAAGTAAAAGAACACTAATCCTCTATAAGTAAAGAAAATATAACAGGTTATGGACCCACTCCACACTGCCATTGCGCAATAATTCTGTCAAGCTTGTTTGAGCACCAAACCCAAAAGCGTTGGGACCTTTCTTTACTAGAGCAGTGTGCCCTACCCTAGCACACCCCCTACAACACTTAGTTTGCAGTTTGGAGAAGTTTGAAAAAATAGAAGTTTTTCAGAGCTAGGGTTTCTACCAACGAAAATCTCAACCATCATGAGGGTTGAAGATAGATTGGATGGAGCAGATAACTTTAGATTCTGGAAGCATATAGTTCTTCTCATTTTAGAAGAGAATGATCTATTGGATTACGTCAAGCAAAAACTTCCAGAACTTGAAGATGAAGAAGCCAGAGCAAAGTTCAAAATGAATGAGGTCAAGGCCAAGAGGATCTTGACAGATTCAATAAAGGATCATCTGATACCTAATGTATCAGAATTGAAGACATCGAAGGAGATGTTTGATGCCTTGACCAGACTCTACGAAAGTAAGAATACCGGTCGAAAGCTTACTTTAAGGTATCAACTCAGAAATGTGACGATGAACAAGTCAGAAACAATAGCCAATTATTTCATGAAGATCTCGCAGATCAAGGATCAGTTAGCAGCTATTGGAGATCCAGTAGAAGACGCTGAACTTGTGACTACTACACTAAATGAATTTCCCTCCTCTTGGGATCCATTTGTTCAAGGAATTTGCGTTAGAAGCAAATTGCCCAAGTTCAACAAGCTATGGGCATATTGTACCCAAGAGGAATCCAAGTTGATGTCCAAGACACAAAAGACTAATGAGGATGAAAATCAAGCACTTGCTGACCAAGTGAAGAAGAGAAAGAAAGGGGAAGAAGGCAGCCCGAAGAAGTCTAAGAGACCTCGTTACAAGAAGGATGCGTCAAAGGTCAGATGTTACAGTTGCCAGAAGCTGGGACATTATGCCTTTCAGTGTCCAGATAGAAATGGAAAGGAGAAGAAGAAACACCATGCACATGCAACAGATGGAGAAGAGCACTCAAAGGCATCAAAGGATGAAGAGTTTGTCTTTTAGACAATGGCGTTTCCACACATATAAACATGAAGTAGAAGGAAACTCAAGCATGACAACAACATCTAGACTCCAGGTTTGATATTTTATATTGTTGTTGCTTAAGTTAGTATTGTACCTAGGATAACAATCTTTGGAGCTCTATCATTTGTTTAGGTACACCTGAATACTATTGGTACGATGCTCATTGTTCATTATTAATGATACGCTTGTCTGCAAGATGAAATTGATCTCCTCCAGGAGATGTTCTTGGTTACTAACCATTACATGGAGGTTACCATGGAAATATTGTTCTTGTCTCTTGTTCCGGGCAGGGCACAGGTGATAGTTCTGAGAGAAAGCTATCATGATGGTTGCAGGAAGCAACTGATTAGATGGTCTCTAGCTGAGACATAGAACTGTGTACACGATCGTACACACCCATGTGATGAAGAGGATGAAGTCAGAACCATTCTGGCAAGCAGGGTACTTTTGCGGGATACATAGTATCTCATATGGAGATTGATTATGAGGAGCAGAAGGTTTCGAAGACAACCGTACAAATCCCTCTAGATCAGTGGATCACTCTTCTGATCATCAGGAATAATAGAGCTAGAAGGGCCTACCCAGAAACTTTGTAGTGACCAGGAAGAGACCAACTTGGTCCCATGATACTTTGTAGGATGTAAAGGGGATGCAGATATATGCTATTGATGAGCCATATCATGAGGAGGAGGAGATGACTCCACCAATGGTGAGGCAGGCGACCCCACCAAGTTCTCGCTCAGAAAGAGCTAGAGTCCAAAGGGAGTTAGCCCTCATGATTCAGTAGGGAGGAGCAACCTCCCAGTACAATCCTTAGGAGATCAGACTTCAGAGGAAGTCAGCAGTTGCAACAGAAGCAGGTGGATCAGGAGATCATATAGATTCAGAGGGAGAGAGAGACATCTTCCAGGACTTGAGCCTAGATCGTAGCTTCAAAGGCTTCTAGGAGATGTGAGATCTCTTGGGAGGATTCCCTTGTCTCGATAGACTTTGTTGCAGTGACACTGGAGGCAACCAATCAGAAGCACTGGGATATATATTTTGCCTCAGTTCCATAAACCACACATGTTTTCCAGTTGTGGTGCTGATGAGCATCATCATTGATTCAAAGCCTTCCACCATTGAAGGTGTTAAAAACAGGAATGGAAGAATGCCATGATGGAGGAATATTAGTCCATCATGAAGAATGATGTGTGGGAGGTGGTTCCGAGACTAGAAGGGAAGTCAATAGTGACTTCCAAGTTGATCTACAAGATCAAGCATGTTGCAAACGAAAGCGTGGAAAAGTACAAAGCAAGATTTGTGGCTAGAAGATTCTCCTAGTAAGAGGGAGAAGATTTTGACGAGACATTTGCTCCTGTAGCAAAGTACACTTCCATCAGATCGATTATTGCGATTGCTTTCGCAATGGGATGGAAATTACACTAGATGGACCTCAACACTACTTTCTTGAATGGTGTAATAGAGGAAGAAGTGTACATAGAGTAGCCACAAAGATACATGGCAAGGTGTCTCATGTCTACAGATTGAAGGAAGCCTTGTACAACCACCTAGGGCATGATATGCCAGATGGAGGATCTAGGTCTGATGCATTACTTCTTGGGATTGGAGTGAGATGAGATTTTCTTTAGCCAAGGAAAATATATTGTTGAGATCCTGTAGAGATTCGGGATGATGGACTGCAAGTTCATGGCCACACCTATGACGATAAATCTGAAGCTCTTGAGTGATTCATCTTCAGATTTGGTGGATCCCACAATGTACAAACAACTGATTGGATCCTTGATGTACCCGGTGAATACCAGGCCAGACATATGCTTTGCAGTGAACACCTTGAGTCAATACATGGTTGAACCCAAGTGCATTGGATGGCAACAAAACATATGTTGAGGTACCTTCGTGGTATGATTGGATATGGATTCGGATATGTGCGTTCCCTAGATCAGTGATGTGAGGTGATTGAGGGGGTAATGCACTCCTAGACTTTATGAGAGAAGAAACGTCACACGCGTAGTCGTGAGACTATGGCAGAGACTACGTGTCTCTGGAAAGTAGTTGTGTGCTACTACAATGGTTGTGTACCATTGGCGGAGACTGTGTGTCTCTGGACAGTAGTTGTGTGCTACTACAGTGGTTGTGTACCACTGGCGAAGACTGTGTCTTTGGACAGTAGCTGTGTGCTACTACGGTGGATGTGTTCCATTGGCAGTGATTGTGTCACTGAACAATGGTGGTGTACTACTTGACAACAGTCGTGATCCATTGGATGGCATTGTAGTAATTGGGTGCTACTAGATGATTTCCATGGAGACTACCAGATCATTTGGATTGTAGAGACCTTGACAAATGATTCGAGCTACCGACGACATATTAGTAGTTGTGTGCTGCTAGCAGATTGCAGAGTAGTCAATGGACTATTAGATGAAGACATCGTGAAGGACACCTCCCTAGCTAAGAGGGAGTGTTGATGTTTGGTAGCTGCGGGAGGAACCTTTCCCTCCTAGACGACCTTTCTCAAGATGCAGAAAAGATTCTGGAAGCAAGAGATCCATTGGATAGATGGTGAAACACCCCAGAAGAGAAGTAGGCCCGGGAGAATTAAAATAAAGAAGTGGCACATTCCCAGAAAAGAAGTCAGCCCAGTCTAATGGCCAAGAAGACTATAAATAAAAGACATCTTGGTTCACTTGTTCACTCACTCACACTCTCTCACTCACCCAGAAGCAAGGCGCAAGTTTGGAGGAACTGCAGTAGCAACTGCAGTTGTGCAACATCTTCTTGTTTAGTCTTTTGGCACTCTCTCTTGTGCGCTACTCCTTGAGGAGATACGTATACTGTTGTTGCTGCAGCTGTGGTGTTCTGGTTGTACTAGCCCTTGAGCTAGGTTTTCGACTTGCTTTGTGAATGAAATCTATCTAAGAAAGGTTGTTGGGTCTTTCCCCCATTTGGGGTTTTCCCAAGATAAATCTCTTGTGTTCTTTTGTCTACTGTTTATGGTGATATTGCTCAACTCTCTCTCTCTCTCTCTCTCTCTCTATATATATATATATATGTATGTAAAAGAACACTATTGCTCTATAAGTAAAGAAAACCTAACACAACAGAGCATAGCTCTATTACAATAATTTTCAAGACAAAACTTTCCCATGCCTTTTACACTTCTATTTATACTAATTATATATTCTGAAGAACATTTTAGAGGGAGATCTTTCTAGAAGCGAAAGCTTCTATTAAGTCCTCCTTACATTCACTTGTTCACATTATTGTATAGGCTTTGTTATCCCCCCCATTCTAGGGATAACGAAGGAGATGATGTCTCGAGGCTGTCAAGTTGCAAACATGGAATATCGAGAGATAGATGAGCAGGTAGGGGCCCATATTTTACCACACATCACCATTTGATCGATGACAACATCGTCCACCGCACCAACTTGACTCACATAAGACTACTAGGGGAAGGACAAGCTCTACGAATAGTGTGAAATCTTTTAAGTCACCAATAACAATTTTAAAATACTAGCTTCGAATCCACGGGTTTAAGACATTTTAAATGAAGCGAGCAAAATTGTAATACAATTTGAAAACGTTGTTTTCTTTGTTAGGTACCATATATATTATAATAAGCAGAAAACAAAAATATTGCAACAAATATCGGCGAAGCAACAACATATAGAGAACCACAACACCAAAAATGAGACCTTTATTGATAGATAGCCAAGTTCATTTGCCTCTTCGAGGTGGAAACCTCTAGCAGAGCATAGTTTCTATTACAATAATTTTCAAGACAAAACTTTCCCATGTCTACTACACTTCTATTTATACTAATTATATATTCTAAAGAACATTTTAGAGGAAAATCTTTCTAGAAGCGAAAGCTTCTATTAAGTCCTTACATTCACCTGTTCGCATTATTGTATAGGTTTTGTTATCTCCCCATGTTAGGGATAACAAAGGAGATGATGTCTCGATGCCCTCTGGTTGCAAACATGGAATACTGAGAGATAGATGAGCAGGTAGAGGCCTATGAGAGATAGATGAGCAGGTAGAGGAGAATTCATAAATTTTGATTGTTTACCTTCACCTATCAAGCAAGCAATTCACTTGTTTTAAATCCAACATTTTTTTTCCATCAAGAATTCATAAATTCATGCATTATGCTGTTCCGTTACAACCATAAGTGTTAAAACTGAGACTCCCAATAATTAAGAACAAACTAATATACTCCATACTCCAAGGATGTTATAGGTTAAGCATCCATGAAGCACTTAAATGAAATGCAGGGCAAGTGGAGAAGATTACTAGGGGAAGGACGAGCTCTACGAATAGTGTGAGATCTTTTAAGTCACCAATAACAATTTTAAATTACTAGCTTCAAATCCACGGGTTTAAGACATTTTAAATGAAGCGAGCAAAATTGTAATACAATTTGAAAAAGTTGTTTTCTTTGTTAGGAACCAGATATATTATAATAAACAGAAAACATAAATATTGCAACAAATACCGGTGGAACAACATATAGAGAACCACAACACCAAAAATGAGACCTTTATTGATAGATAGCCAAGTTCACTTGCCTCTTTGAGGTGGAAACCTCCAGCAGAGCATAGCTTCTATTACAATAATTTTCAAGACAAAACTTTCCCATGTCTTCTACACTTCTATTTATACTAATTATATATTCTAAAGAACATTTTAGAGGAAGATCTTTCTAGAAGCGAAAGCTTCTATTAAGTCCTTACATTCACTTGTTCAAATTATTGTATAGGTTTTGTTATCCCCCCCCCATGCTAGGGATAACGAAGGAGATGATGTCTCGAGGCCCTCAGGTTGCAAACATGGAATGCTGAGAGATAGATGAGTAGGTAGAGGCCCATATCTTACCACGCATCACCATTTGATCGATGGTAGCATCATCCACCGCACTGGCTTGACTCACATAGGACAACATGTCTTCAGCCCCTTCTTGTACCTTATTTCATGGGAAGAAGGGGCTGAAGGCCTGGAGGTAGATTGCAACTGCTATAAAAGAATAAGAAACTAATGCTGAAAATAAAGTGAACACAACAAATAAGGACCATCAAAAGGTGATCCAACTTGAGCTCTACTTACTCGGTGCCTGCCCCGGTCCTAAATAACAAATGCCAAAGCTTGAAAACCTTATAAAGGGAACTAGCAAATTATAAATAAATGAAAGCATGGATTAGAAAGATGGCTAAGGAGGGGTCTGGGAAAAATAACACGCAAATAGTGGGTAACTCAAGAACAAGCGCACCCTCTACAGAGGCACCCATAAATGAGACAATATGAGCCTTTGTATGTCAAGAAACCCAATGCCCAAAAGTTACACCCCCATCCATTTCACACTCTCTTACATGACTTAGAAATGGTCTTCTTGGGAAACCCTCCTTGACTTGGGGAATGATTTACCCAATAGGTCACCATGTCAACCCTCCCATACTTAAATTTGACAAGTTATATAAGGTATTTGAGCATTTGTTTATTTTGAAAAGGGGGGATTTGATGCACATGTTTGGGTGGTTCTTTTATTAGATATGGCTTACTTGGCATGATACTTGTGACTTGTGGACCCATGGAGGGTGAATTTGTTTGTCGTTATAGGGCTTTCCCAGGTGAGTCTTTTTGTGGAGGCATAAGGTTACATGGACCTTCATTGGGGCATGAAGCGCACATGTTGGATGATGCGCCCCCTCTCATTGGACACATGAGAGAAGGAACATTGCCTTTGGAGACACTTAGAGACCATGAGGTGGTCACATTCCATCCCCTTCCCTTTGGAGGCCTAAGACGTCATCTTCTAGGCCCTAGACGTCACATGGGCTTAGTGTTTTTGATGGGGCTTTCATGGTTGACAGTGATGTGACATGGTTTGATGGAGAGAGAGACACTTGGCATGCATTATGACACTTGGTAGTAGGGCATACGGCCCTTGGAGGCCTAACATTTTTCATCAAAGGTCAAATCATCCTTTAGGACATGATGTCACCCCTAAAAGGGGATTTTCTTTATGTAATTTGAATTTTAAGATGTAAAAGGGAAAATAGAGGAGGCCGACCTCCGTAATTTGTGGTTGACTTTAGATAAGTGGACAAATTGGTTTTACAAGACCTTATATAAATAAAGGTCTTGTCATTTATCATTTTCATCATGTCACTTTAGAATTACATATTACATGGCTGAAATTTTCGCCCTACTTGGGCATTTTGCTTTATCTCTCTCGTGAATCTCTCTTTCGCTGCTAGTACTTGTCTATTGTTGAAGAAAGTAAGGTGTCATCTCTTGGATGCTTGTTCCTGGTATTTTTGGTGGAATATTCTTGATAAAGAAGGGTTTCTTCATGCTAGTGTTGGAATTGGTAAGGAATTTCTGCACTTTTTGTATTGTTTCTTCTTGTTTCAAGCTTTAATTAGTTTAAACCTTTGGAATTGTATAAGGGCATACATTCTCCATCAAGTTTACTTTGTTATCATTGAATAAACTACTTAGCAAAGGTTGCTACAAGGAGTAAACAGACTTACACCCTTGTAGATTTACCTTGCTAGGTTTGTTTGCTCCAGGGACTAAAAATGATTACACCCCTAGAGAAGTAATAAACTTAGCTTTTACACAAGAGACTCCATTGTCCAATTGATTACGCACTAGTCTAATTTATATCGGAGATTTAATATTCTTGCATTGGTATACATGAATTTACGAGATATTACAATTGTTCAAGTTTGATTATTTTCTACATGTTATAAGCATTCGTGTGCCCTAAGGGCGTCCTCTTTTAGCCAAGTAATTTGTTGTTGTAACAAACTTAATGCTACAACCATTAGGGTTGCAGCAAAACCCTCTTTCTTTCACTCTTACTCTCTAATATACCGTCTAAATTTAGTTGTGAACCTAGATTATTGTTCTACTAATTATTGACTATAATTTGGATGACTTACTTGTTGATTTTCGTGGCTAGATCTTGTTGCTGTAGCAATTGTTTGTTACAACCATTTGGTTGTTACAAAAACGTGTTGATAACATCATATAATAGCTCTTAAAACATCACCTAAGTCGTGTTTCATTCAATGGAAGTTTGACTAGTTATTGCTAGCTTAGTTTCCATCAACTTGTACTTGATTTTGGTGGTTAAATTTGCAGCCATCAATAATTTTTTTTACTGATTTATACACTTATATACTACAACAATTTTGGGGCAACAAGGCTTCTTACTGAATCCCCATTGGTTAAAGGCTTGGTTGATCATCATTTATCTTGTTTCAGGCAGAGCTAACATTGTTTTGCAGGTACACAACCCTTGGCAACCAATCACCCTTCTACAAGACTCTTCTTCAGGCCTTCTTCCATCTCCAATCTCGACCTATAGGGGCACTCACTCATCATCATCTCACTTTCCATCTTAATCCCCCCAGGGTCATCGAGATTCCCCCCTTGTGGTGATTTCATCATCACTAAAGCGAGGGGAGTGTTTATGTAGGTGACAATGGATATGTACTCCCATAGTTGTCTCACCTTTGTGGCTTGGGTTGGGTTTTGCCCAAGTTGCAATCCGTGTGATAACATACCTTATTTACTGATGTCAACCTTTATTACATAGAAAACATATTATTTTATCTACGTGAGGGGTTAGGGATGTTAAATCCCTAACATGCCCCCCCCTGAAAAACAACCTTGTTCTCAAGGCTTGAGATGGGGAAATTGGTGCAGAATGGTAGTAGACTCCCAAGTGCCATCTTCTAGTGGTGTATCCTTCCATTGAACTAAGACTTCCTTGATGGTGCATTGACGAAAGCGACACTCTCGTTGGTCCAAGATGTATTGTGGATGCAACCAAATGGATCTTGCTTCATCCAACTTGGGGAGACTGGGTTGAGTATGAAACTTAGTTCCAATCATTTTCTTTAAGCACGCGACTTGAAAGACGTGGATGGAACTTAGAGTGACTGGGAAGAGCCAATTGGTAGGCCACGAGCCTCACTCGTGTGAGAATTGTATAAGGGCCATAAAATTTGGGGGTGAGTTTTTGATAGTGTTCAGCTTTAAGTGAAGTTTGTTTATTAGGTTGCATACGAAGAAACACCTGGTCCCCTTTAGCAAATTGACGTTCAAAAACACCCTGATCTGCTTGTTGCTTCATGCGATTTTGAGCCATGACCAAATTTTCTTTGAGGGTACAGAGAATGGTTGTGCGGATAGTAAGAGTGTTATCAACCTCTTGAACCTTAGAGACACCAAGCATGTATGAGAGAACCAATGGTAGATTTTTCCAATAGACTGCTTCAAAGGGGGTCATACGAGTGGTAGTATGGTAAGATGTGTTGTACCACCATACAACGAGGGGTAACCACTGAGCCCATTGAGTTTGTCGATTGGATGCAAAGCACCACAAATATGTTTCCAAACACTTGTTGACAACTTCAGTTTGTCCATCAATCTGTGGATGATAGGCAGTGCTAAGATGCAATTGGGTTCCTTGGAGCCGGAACAATTCTTGCCAAAAATTACTAGTGAAAGTAGGATCACAGTCGGAGACAATAGAATGAGGCATGACATGGAGTTTGTAGATATTATCCATAAATATTTGAGCCATTGATGATGCGGTGAACGGGTGTTAAAGAGTAGAGAAATAAACATATTTGGATAGACGATCTACTACCACCATGACGACGATTTTATTGTCCGATTTAGGTAAGCCAACAATGAATTCCATAGAAATATCCGTCTAAATAGTAGGTGTGATCGGGAGCAGTTGGAGTGTGCCTAGAGCTTTAACAATTTCAACTTATTGCGTTATGAGGTATCACATTCAACCACAAAGGTGCGGATGTCATGTTTCATAGTTATTCTCATTATTGATTTACAATAGAGTTATGATAAGTTTTGCCACTTTCGAAAAAATAATTACCTTTATTGCACCAAGAGTATCGAGTTGCTCTAGAACCCACTATGGAGGAGATGTCATGTATGTAACTTTAGGCGACAACAATAAAAAGTTAAATAAAAAATAAGTACATGACAACATCTACAATATTAAACCATTGTAGATCCATCTTAAACCCTGATCTATCAAGCATCAAGAGGAATCAAATTTCTTAAGGTGTAATTTATTATTATTATTATTTAATATTATGAAGGAATTAATACTTGACATGGATTGAAATGATAAAAAAAAATATTCCTTTATAAATTTGATCCCTTTCAATACTTGATAGATCTAGATTTAAGATGAATCTAGGCTAATTTATAATATAAACAAATTTTAATAATTTTCTTTTCATTTTAAAATTATATATTCATTAATATAAATTTAATCACTTTAACAATTTTTTTTATAAATATTACTAAACCCACTCTCAAAATGTGATTATCATGAATCACCCCACTTGTGTTTAGTCTTGTCCTATGAGAATTAAACCCATGCTTGTGTTTTCTCCCAAGAGATCACAAGTTCAAATCCAAAGAGGGGTAGGGTATGTATACCTTCGTAGAGTTTACTAGTCAAATTGCTGGGCAGAGGGGGTCACTTGTCCCACAAATAAGGGGGTCTCATACACCAATTTGATGTCTTAGCAGTAACCTTAAAAATCGATTATTATTATTATTATTAGTATATTTAAAAATATATATTAATACAAAACCATTAATAATAAGTTATTTTACATTAATAAGTCATATTTAAAAACAAACATTAATACAAAGCCATTAATAAATTCTTTTATATTATATTTAAAAGAAATATTAATAGAAAAAATTATTATATTATTAAAAAAATTAATACAAAATTATTGTATTCTTTTAAAAAAATATAGTAAAAACATTATTCCTACAAAATGTTAAATATTTAATAATGTTAATTAAAAGAATTTCTCTAACTAATTGTTGAGTAATTTCAAATTATTAGTATACAATTATTCCAACATACTGTTAAATATTTAATAAAATTAATTAAAAAAAATTCTTCTACCAAATTGTTGGATAATTTAATAATATTAATTAAAAAAAAATCTTCTACCAAATTGCTGAATAATTTCAAAATATTAGTATACAATTTTGTTTTTTAATAAAATGTTTTGCAGTTTGAAAATATTAGTATATTATTTAGTTTTTAAATAAAATATACAATTACATAGATTAAGTTTTGTTCTTCATCAAGTATTAAGTTTTAATTCTTAATAATGATAAAACATTTGATATTTAAAAAAATTAAAAATAATTTAAAAAGTTAATAGAATTTGTTTAACTTTATTATATTATAAAATTGGAAAATTCATTCATTTTAATAATAGGAGAATGGGAAAATTCATTTATTTTAATGATGATGATGATGGTGATTAACGTTCACTAAGACCGAATTGGTCTATCAGACCTTAAGAGGGTAAGTGATTACTTGCGATTCTTTAGAATTTTGTTTCTGTGCTCGAAAAGCATTAAGATAAGCTTTCCAAGATCACCATACTTTTGTTGAGTTAAGATGTTAGGAAGGTTGGTAGTGTGACAGATATTTGGAAAATGAGATCTAATATGGGTATAGGCTGGACAATCTAAAAGAAAGTGTTTTTCATCTTCAACCTTCTTAGTGTCACAAATGTGACACACTCTTTGATCCCATGGCATTTTAGGAATTGACCAACGCCTAGTTTCACTATGGAGCTCGTGAGAATTTGTTCTTATCTTAGCAATGCTTATTTTTTTCTTTACACTTGGCAAAACAGATAGATAATTTTGATCTTCTAGATTAGGGTTGATTATATCCTTATAATGCCTTAATTTTCTTTTTTCCTCTAACTCTTTATCACACCACATTTTCTCTTTAAATTTTGATTTGACGTTTTTTTTAATAGCATCTTTATTCTGCAAAATGGTGTCTTCCACGATTCCTCAATAATTTAGCCAAGACCGAGCATCTTTATGCCATCCTCGCTTGAGTCGATGGTGGTTATGACTCGATTTTGAAGCAATTTTAGGAAGCCTCTTGTCTTCCATGTTGTTTAACTTGTTCTTATACATTAGGTATTGATGCAGGAGCATCCCTTCACGCCAGTGAATGCGCCAGCACACCAACACGCATAAGCATGCAATAGAGAAAGGGAGAGGCATTAACCCTCTCATTTTTTCTAAAATTTGAAATAACTCTATACGGATTATCGTGTTGTAAGGTTGATAAAGGCCATGCCATGCCTTTGTATAGGTAGTGGTTGGGGTTGCCTTAAATGGTTACCTATAGCAGGTCCAAATCGTAGTCAGGTCTGGACATTAATTTATGTAATGAGTCGTAGGAGTAGCGTGTCGTAGATGAGATATTAATGGAACTAAGGTAGTGGTGAGGAGAAGCTCGTGGAGCCCTCGCTTTTGTAACGAGGAGACTGAAAGATAGAGAGGTCTGGGTAGAGAGGCCTTAGGAGGTAGAATAGTTCTGAGGAGAGCTTGAGAGAACCGAGACTCTGTTATAGTCCAGTTTTTGTAATCATTTGTATAGACACACGGAGATAATAGTAAAATAGTTTTTCCTGCATATTGTGTGTTTATTTGTTTATATGTTTTTATGCATTTTCATGCTTGAATGCGTAACTGGTGAAGTATTGCATGAGTTTCAATTGTTTATCGTCTTTGAGTTTCCGAGTGCAAGGAGTGCACACAGTCCACAAAGAGTGCGTTGACAGAGGTTTAACCTCAAGGGAAAGCTCAGGAGGGATACCCTTGGACCTTCATCAATGAAAGTGCAAGGAGTGCACAGAAAGAACTCTTTATCGAGTTAAGAGAGAACCAGACTTATTGAGGACTCTATAGAGCTCTGCTAGGTGGGCATTGAGTCGGTGCAAGTGTGCAGAAAAGAACTCTGTGTCAAGTTCCGAGAGAAACAAAGTTGCTAAATACTCTGTGAGGAAAAATTTATGCAAGGAGTGCATCAAGCAAAAGAACGCCAGGAGGGCGAGAAGATTTCTTGTTCAAGAAATCCTTCAGATCTAAGTTTGAAGAAATCCCGAGAACGCAAGGTGTACGTAGGAGATCGAAATCTTCGAGGAAGATCAAGCTCGGAAGAGATAGCATGAGGAGTGTGCAAGAGCAGACTTATTCCAAGTCCCAAAGCTCAGGAGAGACAGCGTCTTCAGAACGCAGGCAAGGTCCAAGTCACAGACTCACAGCAGAAGAGACAAAGGTCGAAGCCTTTGAAACATTGGAAACCTTCCAAATCTGGGAAGAAAGCAAAAGCTCAAGAGGAGGAGCGACACCTATCTTTAGATCAACTGCAGAGGAGCGATCTAGACCGTTGAATCTCACGTCCAGACACCCAGAAGAGCGCACAGTAGGAAACAGATCTGAATCGTCAGATCTGGAACGTGGACCAATAGCCATTGGATCCAGAGAACGTGCACAAGGTTTAACCTTGTTGAAGTTGCACAGGAGAGTGGATATCACGAAATGCGAAGTCTTGAAATCATCAGAACCGTCCATCGTCGGAGGACTACTGGCAACAGATCAGCATTTCGTTGACTCGCAGACGGGAGAAGTCAAAGGGGAGAGTCGTGAAAACTCGCGAAATCATCAGGACCGTCCATCGGAAGGGACGCGTGGCGAGAGATCGGCGTTTCGTTGACTCGCACATCAGAGAAGTTAAAGGGCAGAACTCTAAGAACTCACGATACGCGAAATCGCGATTTGATCGTAGTCGTCGGATCGAGGAAGGATCTGAGTCGTCAGATATGAAGCATCAAAATTTCGCATTTCGGGAGAACAAAGGTGAACTACATCGGGAATTCCTGATACCCAAAATCGGGACACGCTCAAAGGTTTGGCCCCAGGTCATGGTGAGGGGTCACATGTATGAAGAATAAGGGAGGAGCTAGCTAGAGCTAGGCCCCTTTCAGGGTTTCCGGAATCGGAGGAGTCGAGGTAACTTGCAGTAGAAGTCCCGAAATTGCGAAACGCGAAACGCCTTTGGAGCTAGGCAAAGTGGTCACAATCGTGGTCACGGAAAGGAAGGGACTTAGCTAGAGAAGAGCTAGCACCCGTTAGTGTTGAGATTTGAGAACACTGCAGGACGGAGTCCCGAAATGACGAGAGTCGTCGATGCAAAGGAAGAACACGTAGCAGCAAATTGTTGATCCCGGAAGATTGGAGACAGAGGGAAAAAGAGGTTTGAGATTTGAAATCTCAGAAGTCCGGAGACCCGGAGGAAATCTCGATCGTCGATCGAGAAGGGACAATTGGACCGTTGATCTAGTTTGAAAGGTCAAACACCCAGGTGAAGGCAGGGTCGTTGATTTACGGGACATGAGAACCTTGACCGTTGATTCAAGGGGAGTTGATCTAGTCCGTAGATGAGAAGGGCGTAGATCTAAATGTTGATTTGGACGTTATCGTCAAGATCGTGAGATCGACGATCTTGTGTCATTGCGGGGACAGAAGTTGCCAAAAGGTTAAGGAATCGAAGGCGGACCGCAATTTGAACCGTGGTTTTGTCTGGAGGACACGTGTAGGCTGGAGAAGCATTTCGGGCCCAAAAGCAGTTTAACTCCAAACCACTTGTGACCGCGCCCGCAATCATGTGGTCATATCCCCATGTCATATCAAGAGAGGGCCTATCCAAAAAGGAGCTAGCGCCGACACTCTGAGTTTTCGCGATAGAGTGAAAGGGAAGGTCGCGGGTTGTTGTCAGACCTGCACCAAGAAGCTGAGGGGGCCTGTGTTTTGACTCAAGAATCAGAGATCCAAGACTGAGAGGTCGCGCAGCCCTACGGGGGAGTAGGGGGGGGCTGCATCAGGTATCTAGTCATAGCCATGCTCTCAATGGGGGAGAGGCTTGTTTCTAAGAGGAGGATGGGATATGGTGTATTTTCTTTAATTTTGAGATTATAGGTTATAAAATTATTTTATATTTGCTCTATCTTTCTCCATGATTCACGAGAGATACTACAACTCCAGACTTCACATCCATAAAGAATAATAGGTGTAACAAGAGTCTCAAAGAGGAGTTTCTTCTTATCCCAACTCCAAAGATCAACTGATTTACAATTGTTTTCAAGCCCATAATAAGCTTTCCATCCCCAAATAATCATTTTCTCAGTGCTATAATTCCAATTGAGCTTGTGGTGAATATCAATTCCAAGATATTTGTATGAAGTCACTTCTTCTAAGTTGTTGTTGTCATATACAAAGGTATCATAAGGGATCTTATTGGATTTAATAATCATGACCTTAGTCTTATCAACATTAATAGTCATACCCATATTGGAGCAAAAATCCTTGAGGATTCTTAGTTGGTTTTCAAGATCACGGGGACTCCTTGCCATAAGAACGATATCATCGCCATAAAAAAAAATATTGATGACTATACCAATGAGAGTAGTGCCGACACAACCTATTTTTTCCAAGCAATCTTCTAACTTGTCAATGTATATGCCAAAAAGGGCAGGGGACAAGGGACAACCTTGTTTGACTCTGATATTGCAGTTAATGTCTTTTGACCAGCCCTCAATGTTTCTAAACTTAGCAATATTGTTCTCATACATCCTTATTGTAGCAACCCTCAACTTGAGAGCAAGGATAATTTTAGGGGCGAAATTTCTCTCATGGGCGAAATTAAGGGGCCTCCCAATTTTTATTGGGCGATTTTTTTTTATCGTAATGGTTTTTTAAAACTTTAATTCTTTGCCCCTAATTTATTTTAAAAGAAAAACCATATAAAGCGTTAGCCCAGGTTTCTATGAGGGAGAGAGAAAAAAAAAATGTATTTAGCCCGTCAAATTTGGAGTTGCAATCTTGCATTCGCCCAATTTCCATAAATATGAGAATTTTTGGTAACAATTTTGCCCTCCCATTTGGTTTTAATCAGGGTTTATGATTTAATTCGCTCCAATTTTGTGGTATGAGAAACTTTAATCTTCCGTTTGCTCGTTTTCCAAAGAATAAGGGGATTTCTGGGAGAAATTTGGCCCTCCCATTTGGTATAAATCACACATGATTTCTTGATGGAGGGAATTCAGATGAGGGTATTAGAAAGGTAGAGAAAAAACACGAGTCTTGAATCTTTGATAGCGTCTGGATATCCTTCTCTGTTCAATTCGGTAAGAAATGAGGCCAAATTCGTAACTTTAATTGTTTATGTGATTTTTGTTGGAGCCTGTCCTTGCTTTCTGGAATATTTCAATCTTCAGATTACTGAGTTTTCTTTGCCAAAAAAAGAAAATGAATGCTTGGAACAATTTTACAATCTCCTGCATAGATACGGGGCAGGGTTTTCTCTATTGTATGTTGTAATATGTTAAAAAAATGGCTTATGAAACAAAATTGTTGGGGCTCTCCTCTTTTCTCCATTTGTTAGTTTCTTGACCCATGGGAGGATCTCGAGACTCCTTGATTTTGGACCTATTATATGGTATACCAAACAAACCTTAGGTGGATCGCCCACTACCTTAATAAGGAGTTGTCGGTAAGTAGGATTAGAAGGATCCCATTCATATCCTATTGTTACACATATTAGTTCTATACAAATCCTAGATCGAGTAGCAGAGGTGGCCAATGGCTTGTCATGCCTTGGATTTTGTTGTTTTATCATGGTATAATTATAACTTTTGTGGGGTTTTCTATTTGAAGATTTATGTTCTTTAATGAGATTTTTCTCCTTCGATTACATGTTGGTTTGGTTGTGTTATCCCCCACGTTTAGGGATAACTAGGAGATCATGTATCGAGGCCCACAGGTCCTAGACATGGAGTACCGAGAGCTGGATCGACTTTAGCATGGCCCTGGAGGGCCCATCTTTTCTCCCTTTCAGCGCCTCTACCTTGCCAGCAACAACAACATCCATCACCATCAACTTGGTCTTGTGTCAGAGATAGTTCTTGCTTCATGAGTTAATGAACGCAGGTATCATGGTATGTGCCACTTTGATCATCAAAACCCTTGAATATGTGCATTTAATTCCTTTGTTTCTAACAAATGCTTGGATCTTATACTTTCCTGCTTGGCCATGTCTGGGGGAATTGACAGGATGCCCTAGTAAGCCTGTGTTCGTGGGTTCTGGTTTTCCACTGGGGGGATTTATGAAAAGCCATCGTCCTCTCCCGACATAACACCACTTTTTCATCTTGCTTCCTGCTCACCTATCCCATTACACTTGTCCAGGCACTGGGTCGACCTATCATTTGAGGATTGCACCTTACCTAATGGGAAGAAGGTGCTAAAGGCCCAAAAGGTAAAAGCAAGCTGGCAAAAGATAAAAGCCTTAGAATAAAACCTCGAGATGCTTCACCCAGGGATCCCCGAGAAAGAAATAAAAGGCTTCTCAGCAAGAAACAAGAGGGACCCGTAAAATAATAAAACAATACTTAGTCAGAGGATAAGGGGTCTCATCACGAGCCAGCCTATTAGGTCCATGAGTACCTAGTAGTATGACATTACCACCAGCTGGTTACCACGCCAGGGTAGTGACCCTTGGTTGCATGGCCAAGGGAAAGGAGGTCTCATCACGAGCCAACCTTCTCATTTATGTGAAAGTACTTGTGGGTAACAATGTCACCACTGGTCACCACGCCAGGGCAGTGTCCCCTGATTAACCTCTTGAAGAAAAAGCAATAAAGAATAAAAGAATGAAGAATAAAGAATAAAAGGCATGAATGGGCTTGTAAAAAAATGCATCCGGGACAGGTGCAGCTCACCTTCTACAAAGGCACCCACAGGTAAATCTTTGCACCCTCTGCTCTCATTGCACCCACTTGCCTAGACATCCCTTATCCACATCACCCACTTGCATGGCTCATATGAGGTCTCTTCCAGAAAATTTCCTCTTCCAATGGACACTAGCCCAATAGGACACCCTGTCACTTTCTCCAAACTTGTATTGCAGGCTTGTATAATGTCCTTGAGCTTTTAACTAGGGTAATATGGGTCTTATGCACATGTTTAATAATATTGATGATGAGATGTGATTGATATTGCTATGATCCCTGTGACTTATGAGCCCATGGAGGGCGTAGTTGTTGATGTGCAAGATCATGCCCAACGGACAAGTACCATGTTGGACCGGTACACATGGGGAGATGATCAGTTCGGGCCTCCATGGGGATGAAGAGCCCACCAAATGGATGTTGGGACTCCATTAGGGGGCACAGATAGGACATAGATGGTCAGAGGCTTTGCACCGGAGAAGAGGAGGACGTTCCACTAGAGGCACCCTGACAGAGCTTGACCTAGGGGGGTTGTGCCTTCTCCATTGGAACGTTGACCCTGGAAGGCCCAGGACATTACCCATGATGATCATGACATCATCCAACCTTATGGACGTCTTGGGAGACAGATTTGGAAGTGTTGGCACGTGTGGCACTTTGGAGAAGCCCAAGGAGGGCTAACGTTTTGCTCCAGGATGTTGCATTTGCCCTGGAAGGGGCTAACGTCACCCTTAAAGGGGCATGACGTCTTTCTTTAGCTTGATTAGGTTTTAATTTAAGCATTTAATGTAAAACAATATGATTTTTAGTACTTTGGCCTTGTCGGTGTTTTTATGACCTAAAATGTAAAATTAGGTCATTGTATTGTATAAATTGAGGGTTTTCACCTTCATTTTTTCATCGTCTCTCACTCACTCATTAGTGAGGTCTGAAATTTGTGTTATACTTGAGGTTCTTGGCTGAAATTGTGAGGCACACTTGTTGAAGGCAGKCATTTTTGGATTTCTATTGGCATTTTTGGCATTTCTCTTGATGGAAGGTGTTACAACTAGGGTTTGCTATGTTATTTCTTGGTGAAATGTAAGTAAATTTTTGCAAAACTTCTTAATTGAATGGTTGTATTGTTATTTCTTGCATATATTGTTATGATTTGTTGAATAAACCCTAGGTGACAAGCACACATTGTAGGTCCTTGTCTGATGTCCCCATCAAGATTTTGAGCCATTTATTGAAGAGAGATAGAGCCTTGCCTTAGCAACACTCTTTTCTTCCTCTTCCAAGCTAGACGTTTTTCTTATTGGGCTAAGAAGGAGAAGACGCATTAAGGCCTAGTTCCCCTACACCTTGATGAGTCGTTTTTCTAGGGTTTGCTGGTAAAACCTCTTGTCTTAGTTTTATGCCACTTTCTGAGCTAGCCATTTTTGCCATTGACCTAAGGAAGGAGGAGAGAGAACTGAGGCCTAGTTCCCCTACACCAAAGTGAGCCTCTGTCCCCTAGGGTTTTGTCCTTGAGGCCTTGTCATAGCAACACTTCAAGGCTTGACCCTCCCGTCCTTAGTCTTACTATCTTCCTTGATCCTTCAACCTCTGTGTCCTCCTTTTGACTCCATTAGCCCTAGGAACGCACTGATCTAAGACCTAGCCTATGAGTACTATGATAAAAGCAACTCTTAATACTTTGAAAAAAACCCTAACTCTTCTAACCCTAGCCTATACTAACCCTACTAACTCATTTGTTGTCGTCATCCTTTGATATTATCATCATTGTGCAACTATCGTTTTACTTATGAGCAATTGAATGGTTGTTAAAAGGCATTACCTGAATGAAGTGTTAATTGTTACATTGAATGCTATACTCTTTCAACATTTATTGAAGAAGTGATATTGTACATCGTTGTTATTATATAAACATTGACTTCGTCAATATTTATTTCTCAATTGCTTATATACCAGATAGTCATTGATTATATGAAGTACTAACCACGTGAGTAAGCTTGCATATATTTCTTGTTGCTTTGTCTCGGGCAGGTGCATCTTCTTTTGGTTATACTTTCTCTTTGTTGGTTGTTTAGTTGGACTATCTGCTCGGTGGTGACTTGTGAGGGGGAATTTACCTTTTATCTTACAATCCTTTGCCTTCTGAAAACCCCAGGTCATCGGGGACGTCTCCCCTGGGTCTTACCTCCCTAAATAGAAAGAACCTTCCTATTGAGGTGACATTGGGTGGGATTGGTTCAAGTTACGCCAGTTTTCCCCTTCATATCTATCTTTTATCCTTACTACAAATTAGGCAATAACAGGTTGAAATGGTCTTGTGATTACCATGTCATGAACTCTTAGCCTCTTTCAATGGTGTCGTTTATTTGATCCTGGAGGAGTCAATCTTCTCGTTATTGTGGTGTTAATTATTTTGATTAATGGATAATTTGTTATTGTGCTTATGGAAATACATTGTTGTTATCTTGTGTGTCACATGTCCTAGTGTAGAAAGTGTGTCATACTGATCCCAGAAGAGAAGGATCCATATATAGGGTTGAACTCTATGATGTCCTATCATTGGGAAAAAAAATAGACCATATAATTTGTTTTTCTTTCCAGTGATATCGATCAATTGTGAGTAATCCTTTATCATCTTCTTATGTTGATTTATAATCCTTTATGATCTTATGTTGATTTATAGATTGATAGTTTGACTAAGCACTTCAATGGGCGTGGTGCTTTATTAGTCATGAATAGATACAACATGTTTAACATATGAAGTTTGAAATTGCTCTAGCTTCACTTGACCAAAATTCAACTTATTGGACAATGACCATACTTGCTTGACTATTTCACTGGTAGGAGAATTGAAATTTCTAAATGAGGCATCCACATAATGAACAATAGAAACATATTCCTCTATCATTTTGACAAAAAAATTGACTTGCTTTGGTAACTTTTCAGTATTTGAAGCAAGATGGCTTTGCATGATAAAATGGGTTCTTGGAAGATTTTGCAATCTCTAATTGATACAAATATTTGCATTTGAATCTCCAGACTCATATTATGTTTCTATATCATTATGTATGTCAATTTCCATGAACTCCCCTTGTTTGACATCATGGAAAGTGGATAGCCAAGATACTCTCTGTAATATAGAAACGTGCAACCCACTTAACAAATTTGATGTTTATTGTAATAAGGTTTATTGGTGATGATATATGTTATACACACAAACAGTAATTGTTCATGAAAATTTGTGACCATTCCACTCACTATATTTTTCATGCAATATTGCCAAGCAATACTAGCTATCACATGGATTTGCTAACAAGTTTAGAGTGCATTCAAAGCAAAGGAAAGTACTAATAATGGAGGTTTGAGATGAGGGGGAAAGTATGAGATTATTGAGGGCAAATGTAGACAAGATTCTACAGACCCAATGAAATCCATACAAACATAGTACACTAAGAAAACAAGCTTATCTTTATAAAATTGAGCCTACCTGTTTTGCATTAGATTGTGGCTCCATCGTATTTGACTTTGATGAACCAATTGATTTTCCATCACTTGCTTTGAATCCCTTTATTGGCACTGATGTTTGACCACRAGAGGCTAATTTATTTTCTTGAAATTGGCCCAACAAAATCACCCTAGATCAAAGCACATGAAGGCTTCGAAATGGACAAAATGAGGATGATGYTGGGGAAAACTTGAATGAAATATCTTCATGTGAAATATCAACCATTGGATCACAAAGGAGGGATACCATTATATCTTAGTTTCCCAAGAAAAACATAGCCAACCAGTGTCTTAGGAAAGATGGTACACACCATTCACTTAATTTTTAGGCATTTGCAATAGTTTAACTTATTGCATGGGTTATAATAGCTTGCATGTGTTCCAAGATAACCCTTCTATGCCTTATGATCATGTACCAATTGCCTTGAATTTTCACCCATTCAACCACATACAATGACAAAGCTAATGCTTAGCCTAAGGTTAAGACCAATCTTGGTTTCCCTTGGTTTCCCTTAATTTGAATCTCYAGACTCAGACWYTGTTTCTATAYCATTATGTATGTCAATAGCCATGAAMTCCCCTTGTTTGACATCATGGAGAGTGGATAGCCAAGATACTCTTTGTAATATAGAAACATGTAGCCCACTTAAAATTTGTGTTGTTTGTTGTAATAAGGTTTATTGGTGATGATATATGTTATACACACAAATAACAAATGTTCGTGCAAATTTGTGAGCATTCCACTCACTATATTTTTCATGCAATATGGCCAAGAAARACTAGTTATTGCATGGATTCGCTAACAAGTTTAGAGTGCATTCAAAGAAAAGGAAAGTACTAATAATGGAGGTTTGTGATGAGGGGGAAAGGATGAGCTTATTGAGGGTAAATGAAGACAAGATTAAACACCCAACTATGCTACAGACCCAATGCAATCCACACAAACATAGTACAATAAGAAAGCAAGCTTATCTTCAGAAAATCGAGCCTACATGTTTTGCATTGGATTGTGGCTCCATTGAATTTGAATTTGATGAAATAATTGATTTTACATCACTTTCTTTGAATCCATTTCTTGGCACTGATGTTTGACCCCAAGAGGATAATTTATTTTCTTTAAATTGGCCCAACAAATTCACCCTAGATCAAAGAACATGAAGTTTGCTTCGAAATGGAAAAAATGAAGACGATGCTAGGGAAAACTTGAATGAAATATCTTCATGTGAAATATCAACCATTGGATCACAAAGGAGGAATAATATTATATCTTAGTTTCCCAAGAAAAACATATCTAACCAATATCTTAGGAAAGATGGTACACACCATTCACTTAATTTTTAGGCATTTGCAATAGTTTAACTTATTTCATGGGTTATAATAGCTTGTATGTGTTCCAAGATAACCCTCCTATGCCTTATGGTCATGTACCAATTTCCTTGAATTATCACCCATTCAACCACATAAATGACAAATCCAATGCTTAGCCTAAGGTTAAGACTAATCTTGGTTTCCCTTAATTGTAACGGGTACATGCACATGGATCACTAACTTTATCTTATTTGTAGGTGGGTACCATAAAGCTGGCTAGATCAAGTCACAATAATGACAATATTGTTAACCAAACTAGCTAAAGAAAACCAACATTCATTCACTAGGTTGCAATCTGTAGGGACAAAAATACACAAGCATACTGCACAAGGAATAATGCTTGTCTAGCGGAGGAATAATCCTTGAAAAGTGATTCTTATATATAATTGACGATGGCACTCCACTATGATATCCAAAATGGTGAATCTAGAGTCTGAATTTTATTTAATAGTTATTTCAAAGAGCCATTAGGGGCACATTGTGAGAGGATGTTGGACTAAGTCCGTACCCCATATAGTTGTTATTTGCTGGTCAATTCTTTCTATCAATAGTTGTGTAAAAAATAACACCTATTTTACCTTTCAAAAATAAACAAGCACCCACATACACAATAATTATTCCTTTGTCACGATCTGTATACCATCCCTTGAGTTTACTATGCTTACATACTACCTAGACTATTCGTCAGTGTTTCAATGATAAATTGTTCGTTTGATGTAAGATTAGATTCATTCCAAAGGAATATTAAAGTGGATTCATGGATATATATCCACTATAAACAGGTTTTGAAATGAATTTGAAATAATATATCAAACATGCTAAGAAACAGGCTGCGGGTATTGTTGTTTTCAATTTCCAGCCTAGACCAACAGTCACGGTTTTTATCATAATTTTTTCGTCTGATAACGTATTGAATTGTTTCCAATTGGGGATGAAATTAGATTCATGTAGGTATATCCAGTAGAAACAGGTTTTAGAAATGTGAAGAATTGATAGGTCAAGTAGACCAATGAACAACCTAGGAAACAGATTTTTAAGGGTGTAGATTTAGGATAGGTAGTTAGTATTTAGGGCATAACTTTTTCGTATGACATCGAAATGACATGATTCCAGTTGGGTTGTAAAATAGATTCATAGGAGAATATTCCCTAGAACTGGGTTTGAAATATCTACCATTTGGTCTTCCAAAAGTGGATTGTCCCAAATCTGTTCCGGGCAAGGTCATCACCACAAGAATTTGATAATCAAGCTATTTCTTTGAAATAATGACCTAGATATGTGAGATGATTTATAGTCATATAGTTTTTAATGTAATCAATCCCCATACCAAAAATCACAAATACTCAATTTCAGGTTCTGTGGTATGGCCTACACAAAATTGTGTGCATGCTTAAAGTTAAGAGAGTTGTAGATCAAAGATATGGGAGGTATTCCAGATTTCCTGAGGTGAATATTGTATCACATACCTCCTTGAAAAATGATTGCTACTCTCCTTGATGGGGATTTATGAGACATCAATTGAAACTTAGGAAACTTTTTTTCCTTCATCTTCTTTGCTTCATCAGTGCTGGTGATCAAGGTTGCCATGGTTGTTTTGAGCAACAAGATAGACTTGTTGTGTCCCCTCATTAGATTCTCAATATCTTTTTTAATAAATGATAAACAAGTGAATAATAGTTATGCTATCCTACAACAAGTCTAATTATCCCAAAGAGAAGTAGCAATACAATTGGTATTTTAGTTGGAATTAACCATGGGCCATAAGCAAAGTCAAATGATATAATTGAGTTGTGGCATGATCCTTGTGGTAGGGTTATCATTATTTTATTACCTTTGATTTGGATGAACTCCCATGATCATAATACCTTTATTTTTAACAATGAGACAACACATTATGATCTCCCAAATGAACTTGACTTGCATTTTCAAGGGATATGCCCTAGAAACAAGGGACAATCAACTTTTTAGACAACAAGTCTTGAATGGTTAAGTATTATTTAAAGTGGTATTGGGACATTGACAAGTTGATCCTTCAATTCTAATGATACCTACAACTCATGTTACCATACCATAATGGATCATGGAGTACTTGGAATGGGAATGGAGTAATAGATGAAATATATAAAATGTAATGGTATGTCAATTCTAAGGTTATTTTGTGTTATTGAGTTGTAGCCCAATGCCTTGTAGAATAGGTTATAATTCACAAATTTTGAGGAATTAAATAAATGAGGTCAATCTTTAACTTTTGGTTGCTACAGGAGTATGTTGAAAAGGTAAACCTTGGAGTAAAAACTTTAAAAAATGGGTATGCCTTGCTTGGACTAGACTTGAACAACCAGGCTGTAAATTCTAATAAGAAGGTGGTGTTCAAATAGAAGTCACAACCTGTAAAGTCTAATTAGAGTGAAGTGTGAGAGCCTTTCAAACACGATATCCAATATGCAAGTTATAAAAGCAATGAGGCAATAGGTAAACGATATGTGTAACTTGTTGACTGCAGGGTATGTTCATACTATAGAATTTTTTATCATTTGCAAAGCAAGTCACAGGTTTTAAAAGACCATCATCCACATTTTTAAGTAATGGATCAAAGGAGGTAAATCACGTATGGAATTGGGCTTATACTTGGAATAGATACATAGTATAGGCTACAGAAGGAAAACAATGATGATCCTCTTCATGATTTTGAAATGCAGAGAATAAATATTGGAAATAACTTGGCCCTCTATGCTATCAAATGTCATATTTCAAAACAGTCTTAATGTTGATTTTGCAAATCACTATTGTCCAACCTGGAAGACTCGTAGGTGTCAGCCTTGTGAGAGTTGTTTTCTTTGCAGTAATTAAACCAATAGGCTCCATATCGTATCCATCATCTGAGAAGCAAACAATTGCTCATAAAGAGAAGTTTTCTACTTTTGAAGTTGACCAGAGTGAGAAACTCTCTTCATGAAGGAGAAAACTCATCGAAAGGATGGTGGAAATTGATCAACTTGGCTATTAAAGTCATCGTTATATCTCCCCATTTGAGAAACTGGTGAGTTCCTAAAGGATGTTCTAAAGGACAAATCCAACGATGTGCCTAAAGGATGTTCTAAAGCTTAAATTGTGGAGAGGCTTCTAGTGGATGTGAAATTTTGTATACATTCTGAACATAATCCAACAAAGGATGAGGGAAAAGTTAAGCTGAAATGTAATGAGGAAGCCTTTGTGGTACAAGATAATTTATGTTGTATAAGTATTAGCTCCTTAAATGAAAAATATTTTGAAATTGCCCAACAAAGTTGGTTCCATAAGGAAAAACAATGCTTGCAAACCTCTATCAAAGTGAATTGAATGGTTAGCACCAACTTTTTGGAAAATTACATAAACATATTTGCCAATGGTAATGGAGCTAATTGTGGGAGTCTAGCAGAGGAATAATGCTTGAAAATTGATTCCTATATATAATTGATGATGGAACTCCATGATGATATCCAAAAAGGTGTAGCTGCAATTTGAATTTTATGTAATATTTATTTCAAAGAGCCACTAGGGGCACATTGTGAGAGGATGTTGGACTAAGTATGTACCCGCCAGGGTTGTTATTTGCTGGTCAATTCTTTGTATCAATATTTGTGTACAAAATAACACCTATATTAGCTTTCATGACCATACTTGGATAAGAGATTTGTTTAGCCTTGGTTATATCATGACCATTTTTTATTGGTGCTATTGGATTTCTATATTGGATCTAAAATCTAATTGTGACCTAAAAATAAGATCAAATTCACATATAAGCCCATTTGTCCAGAGCTAAGTGGATGTTACCACATTCTTATTAACAGATTTTTTTCCACTGTTTGTATAGGATCTTGTAGAGCTCAAAGAAGACTGTGCATTCCTCAGGCACTCATGATA
>SNQJ01S0021105.1:93057-111111 GCA_010110895.2 Picea sitchensis | reverse complement strand
GAAACTCCTCTGCAATGATCCTAAAGGTAACAAGATGGTCCACAGTTGAATGATATCTCCTAAACCCGACCTGGCCTTTAGCTCTTTTACCGTGACTTTCTAGCCAAAGGATAATCTTCTTTTCCAAAATAATTCTATAAAGTTTGGCTAAAATCGGGCTAATCATAATGATCCTATAATTAGAGGGAATGTTTCTATCCCCATTTTTAAAAATAGGAACAATGAGGCTTTGCGTCCAGGGTTTAGGGAAGCCCTGCTTGACTGCTAAATTGAAGATCTTGTGTATGTGAGGGATAAGGATTGACCCTCCGATTTTAAATTTTTTAGCTTGATAGCCTTCAATGTCCTTAGCTTTTCCATTTGCAAGTCGCTTAACCCCGAAGTCTATGTCCTCTAAAGAAAAAACTTCTTCCTTTGTAGGGACAATAGGAATGGTGTACATGGCATTAGGGAACTCATAAAGAATTTTAAGGTAGGAATTCCAGTCCCTTAAGAGAATTCTATTATTTTCTTTAGTATCGTGGTTTATAATTTGGCTCCAAAACTTCTTAGGATCCAACTTATATAATTGTGAAAGTTGCTCTTGCCTTTTATTGATATAGTGCATTTTTTTCCTTTTAATTAGGGCTTTGTATGTATTGATCTTATCAAGTTTTAAGGACTCATTAGAAGCATCCCTAATGGATTTCCTAACAATTTTACATTCTTTATCATACCAAGGGTTGGTCGTTCTATTATTCTTTTTATAAGACACCTCGAAAGAGAACTTGTTAATATAAGTGGAAAGGGTAGTTGTAAAATTATGATAGAGTTCTTCAATTTTTTTTTTCTTAGTATCTAGTGAAATCGACAACTGGGCGGTCTCGTACTCGCGTGACACGAGGTCAATTCCAATCGTTACCACTATAACCTCCAGGTGCCATACGTATGCCCCTTCCGCAGGCAGGGGTAAGTCGTGGGATTTGAACTCAGAACCTCATCGAACATAACACTTCATATCACAACACTTGCCAATTGAGCTGCCCCCCGGGGGCTTAGAGTTCTTCAATGTTGTCCTTATAAGTTAGGAGATTTAATTTACTATTTAAATCCTTTAAGAAAATGTCAACTTTACTTTTGTCAAAGCGCAAATTCCTTTGATTATTAGAATTCTCTTCAATGGTGCTCCTATGCATGGAAAAATTTAGACTTAGGGTTAGAGGTTTATAATCAAAGTCAGTCTCATGGTCATTTAAAAGGTCAAAAGTTGTTATTTGGTTGGAAACAAAGATATCACATATCACATAATCTACAACACTACTACCTAGCCCATGAATACAAGTCATCTGGTTGGAGTTTGGCCACTTCATTACTCCATTGCAAATTATTAGATCTTGAGAGATGCAAAGCTTGACCAACTCAGTACCAAACAAATTCTCAATTAAATCTTCAAAACTTGTTTTATAGCTATTAAATAATAATAATACAAAAATGGGAAAATTCATTCGTTTTAATTAATAATAAAAAAGAAAAAATTCATTCATTTTAATTAATAATAAGAATTGTGATTGTTAAAGACATTTAACTTTACAACATTACACATTTATATTTTTATACTACTCAAAACAATTAAGAGTTAAATAAAATCTTTCGAACAAGGTTGAATTATTGTGTTTTATATTATTTTTCTTTGTGATTGTTAAAGACATTTTATTTTACAACATTACACATTTTATAGATATATTTTTATACGACTCAAAACAATTAAGAGTTAAATAAAATCTTTCGAACAAAGTTGAAACCTAATTATTGTGTTTTATATTCTTTTTCTTTGGAATATGAGATTATTTTAACTTTTTCTCAACTAAAGAAATAGAAAGAATATACAAATAATATGTATGTGGAGTCTATATCTACAATCATAATTATTATGGGTGTTTGGCCAAAAATGTAGAGTAAACCTTACTCTACAATCATAATTATTATTGGTGTTTGGCCAAAAATGTAGAGTAAACCTTACTCTATCATATTTTTTTGGGGCAAAGAAACATGATCAATAAAGTAGTTTGCAATATTCATAAGGAAGTTGAGATGTATTTGAAATAAATGAAGATGGTAATTAAATTGCTCTTATTTGTTTTGTTATTTAGCTATGTTAAATAAAACAAATTATTATCTAAATGGAACAAATAAGTTTGATAAACTAAATTATATAAATTGGAATTTCAAGATGTAAATTTTGTTGGAAGGATCTAATGTATGGGTAATTGTGAGTGGAATTGAAGTTAAACCAATCATTTATATAGTCTCAATTTAAGAATGGGAAAAAAGAGAAACCAAGGCAAAGGTTCTATTGAGAATGCTTTTGAAAAACATTATCATTCCTCATATAAGAGAATGCAAGACATAAAGTGAGATATTGGAGTTATTAAAAAGTTTATGTGATATAATAAATACAAATAGAGTGATATTTTTGAAGAGCACGCTTCTTTCAATTAAAATAGAAGAAAATGAAAATATTATTGATTATCTATCTAAAATTAAAGATTTCAAAGATAATGTAATTTTGGTGAGGAAGTATCAAGTAATGATCTAGTTACTGTAACATTAAATGGTATGTTGCATGAATATCAAATATTTATCACCAGTCTTGTAACAAGAGAGAAAGTACCTTTGTTTGATAACTTGATAGGGATCCTTATGCAAGAAGAGGAAAGGAGGAAGAATGTTGACAACAGATTTCAAAATTTAGATCAAGTTTTGATGGATAAAGGCAAGCAACCATACAAAGGAAAGCCATGGGTAAGGAACGAAGGATGAAAACCTTACATGAAACTGTATCAAGGTGGGATTTCATCAAAGGTAGCTACTAGTGTGAAGAAGAATGATACATATAGCTATTGTGGTAAGTTTGGACATTATGCTTATGAATATAGGAAAAATAAGTTTAATGAGTCCAAATATAGAAGAAAAGAATACAACTTTGTTGATAGAGAAGCAGAGGTAAGTGATGACCTAAAAAATGTAAATTTATTTATTTCAGATGTATCCCTATCTATCTTAATCAATATTATTTAAAGGAGTGAGTTAGTAATTTGATAGACGCTCAATTGGGTGTAGCTTGAGTAGCTAAGAGAAAACGTTGTTTCCTCCTTCGCCTAGATTCAAATCCCATTATGTGACATATTTTCTCTTAGTGAGCCAATTGTCATTGAGATGTGACTTGGCCTCGAGTCCCGAAGAATCCGATTTACCTTGGGTACCATCCTTGGGATGAGGGGAAGTACCCAATGGGTTTCCCAAAAATTGCATTCCACTTAAAAAAAGGTTGACAAACACATTTTTTTTAATGAAAACATATTAAGGTAAAGTTATGTCTTGATTCACTTGTAGTTTTCAAATTTTGACGATATGAGTCATCTTAAAATGTGTTAGAACCCATAAGAAAAAAATTCCATAGTCAAAGTTTCCATCAATCAAGAGAACCATAAATTTCAATGAAATCTCAATTAAATTTGGATTTCCATTGAAAAAAAAATGAGTTTACCTAATTATTAAATTATTTCTCTTTTAAATTCTTATAAATTCGCAATTTTTTTTAGGTATTTATAGAAATTCTTTTAAATTCCTAAAAATTTGCATTTTTTTAATGTGTCTCTATAGAAAACTAACACACGAGGATAAATATTATTGGATGGGTGCACTTTAATCATGTAGTAAATTTTCTCTTATTTACTGGATTTTTGATGATACATGATGTTAGAGTCTCAATTTATCCTTATCTTTGATGAAAATTTAAAAGCTTTAAGTAACCTTAGAAATGGGTAAAGATTTTTTTATAAGTAGTTTCATCATTTATGAAATTTAAATAATGGTGAAACTTCAATCATCCCATATGATTCATGTTAAATTTATAATTAAAAAAAAAGGATCATTTCGCTACAAGATTATTATACTCCTTATTGAATATAAATACTATTAAATGTGAATGTTACTTTGGCCCAACCTGCAAAGAATATTAACCACCAATAATACATAAGGCATCACATTATTGAATATAATGAATACTATTAAATGTGAATGTTACTTTGGCCCAACCTGCAAAGAATATTAACCACCAATAACCATTCACAAAACATTAATCCATATAAAATATTAATATTATTCCAAGATGATTACCTTTCTTACAAATTAGATTGACCTTATCATAACACAAACTCAATAATATTTATCTTCTTTAAATGTTTCCACCATTAATCATAATTATAACGTATATAAATTCAATTTAAAATTTATTCTTTTATATTTTTCATAATTTAATCCTTTAATAATCATAATAATCACTACAATATTTATTTAAAATATTTATAATTTAATCCTTTAATAATCATAATAATCACTAGAATATCTATTTATTTTTCATAATTTAATCCTTTAATAATCATAATAATCACTAGAATATTTATTTAAAATATTTATAATTTAATCCTTTAATAATCATAATAATCACTAGAATATCTATTTAAAATATGGTAGTTTTTATTTTTAAATTTCAACATAATTTATTTAAAAAAAATTCATTACAAATATTTATTTTTATTGAATAATTAAATTTGTTATTCTATGATAATTATTTTTAAAATAGATTAATCATATCATAATATTAATTTTTTCCATAGTTTAAACATTTTACTTTTAAAAAAAATTGTGAGTATATTTTTTAAATTAATTTTGTCTAAAATTTAAAAGAATTGTCGAAATTGTAAATATTATTGGTTGAAATTGCATATTTTGGATGCTACAAGGGATTTTCGAAGTATTGAATTCGTTTATGCATTCAAAACTACAATTTCAACAATGCAAAATTACAATTTCATCTAGCATTTCATAACCAAATTTCCATGATAATTGTTTAAATTTTTTTATAAAAAATAAGTTAATAATTGTAACTCATTTTTAACCCTATCATAACACTAATTTTTTTCATTATAACAAGGTAGCACGTGTGGCATTTTTCTCCTTTTCTCCCTTATCTCCACCCTTGACTTTGAACTAAGTGGACTCTTCTGCTAACCACGTTGACGATTGCATGTCTTCTTTTTGTCAACTAGTCGAGTTTTTGTCCAATCGACGGTCAGATTATCTAGTCCAATGAGGTTGTCGCCAACAGGGATCAAATGCGCGCATGTCATAGCCTGTCAAAGGGTCCTTGGCCTCTCCCAGAAGTGTCGTTCAAAATATTCACATAGAAAAATTGTTGTTTTTAATTTTACCTGTTTTAAAAAAAGTACAAACTAGATGTTAAAATTTCATGAAAGGGCGAGAGTGAAAATTGTCTATCATCAACTTATTCCATAAATGACACCTCTGAAATTTAATGACCTATATGTGACAACATGGACACAGGAAATTGCTATGGCGGTAGGCGACGAAGTGATGGAGTGACACAGAACTCAATGTTCTGATTCGTGTGCAATTCGAGCTGAATCACAAATTGACGAGCAAGGGTACGTAAAGCAATTGAATCCACCACTGCTCAATCAACTGCTCCATCAACAACATAACCAACTGATCGGAAGGAGGATTGGAAGGAAGATTCTTTAGATTGAAAGACAATTCCTTCAATGCGTAGAGTCGATCAATTGTTGCCAGTTGCTTTGCTTGGGCGGGTTTGGGTTATTTTCTTTATCTAATCATGTGTAGATATAGACTATAGTGTTCTACTTTCCCGTAAACTACTCGATATTTGTCTTCCATTGATGCTAGTAGATGTGCAATTAGTAGCTGATGGATCAATTCCAATAGGTTCTTCAACGAGGTTTGGTTCAACTTTTTTCTTATTGGGTGGATTAACTTAAATAGGGACTGGATGGTCGTCGCGCTCAACCTCTCATTAGTAAGGGAGTGAGAACTCATCATTTTCCAACCATCCATCCATTTGGGGTTGTGATCTATGCCCGTCTCTATGGATCCTCGTCTCTAAAATCATTCCCTATCCTCATGAACAATCAATCTAGGGTTGTTGCTGACGCAAATAACTCCTTCCTCTCCTATGCATAACCTATGTCTATAAACCTATGGCTTGCTCTATGCTATGAATCCAGACAATTATTCCTCGTAAGTTTTTCAGTGGCTGAATTTGGACCAAAACCGTATTCCAGAGCTTTATACAAGAGGATCCCGGTACTCTGTTTCAATTTTTTTGAAGAATGTGGCGGACAGAGCATTGTTACTGGGGTAGTATTGATGAACAAAGCGAGGGAATCATAGTTGAATTCACATGGATGCTTAGTAAATGACGACACTTGGAGCCTTACGTTCGCCTTACGTTGGAGAGATTCCTTTCGGGCCATAAAGGGTTGTAATCTATCTCTGTCTACCCGCTACCCTCTTTTAGGTTGAATGTCTCCAACACTTCTTCTTTCTATCGTTGCGAGATTTCCAGCTAGGTAAATCTTTGATCCATTTACAGTTATTTCTAATGTTTTGATACGTGGATTGCATTTTCTTTTTTAAATGCTGAAAGTTGGATGATTATAAACAGTTTCTTTCATTTTCATTTTCTTTCTTTCTAGAACAAAACTTATGAGGTGATTTTTGTTGGAAATATTGTCATTGATGTCAACAGTCATTGATGCCAACAGTCGATCAAATGATTTGTTGTTAAATGACAAATGAGATTGTCATTGATGTCAACAGTATATCAGTCAGCAGAAGATGTCATACATTATGCAGAGAAGGAAAAGCGCAAGCTCAGAAGGAGGAGAAAACAGGACGAGCGAGCAGTATGAATACCAAAGCTTAGAAGGAAGAGCGCATTGCATAGTATATCAGGTTGCAAAATAAATTCGTGATTATTGTTGATCACGATAGGATCAACAATGATTCGTTGATCAAAAGCCCTAGAGGAAGAACAGATTGTAGAGATGTCGTCGGGATTAGTGAAAAGACTGAACAGTTGATCAATGCGCAGAAATGGTGAGAGGCTTCAACAGTCGTCCGATCAGAGTGAGAAGCTCAGCAGTCGTTCGATCAAGAAGTTGACCGTGAGCTTGAGAATCGTAAAAGGATCGTGACCGTCGAGTTCAGAGCAACGTGGGTCGTCGATCCGACAAGAGTGGAATATCGAATATCGGGAAATCGGGAGTCGGAATAAGGGAGGTGCTCTAACCTCTGAAATATCGAAACACAAATTTGTGATTAGATCCAGACCATTGGTTCGAGGGCTAATCTGAGTCGTCGATCGAACAGGAAATAAACTTTCCAAGTCACGATTCGCAAAGTCATTCTCGACCGTCAGATCATCCGAAAAGATCACAGTCATTGATCGTTCCGAAAAGATCACAGTCGTTGATCGTTCCAAAAAGATCACAGTCGTTGATTGTACCAAAAGGATCATAGTCGTCGATCGTTTCGAAAGCATCGGGACTGTCTGTTGTCAAGGATGACACGTGGCGAAGGGTCGTCGTTTCGCTAACTCGAAGAATGGAAACGTCAAACGTAAGTGTTGTTGGAACTCGTGATATGCGAGGTCGCGAAGAGATCCTAACCGTCGATTGGAAGGCGGGCACGTGGCACTAGATCAATGAATTCAGGGATTCGTGATTCGGAGAAACAACGACGAGAGTTGTTCGAAATCCCAAAATGCGAAAACGCGAAAGACTCAGCCCTGGATCATAACTCGTGGTCACGAGAAGGGGAGGAACTAGTGTAGCTAAACTCTATTTCGGCGGTCGCGACATGGAGTGTCGAGACCCTTCATCACAAGAATGTCGAAATGAGAAATCGCGATAGAAATCGTGGGCTGTCGGATCTGGAAAACGTTGGAGTGTCATTGGATTGAACCAAGTCAAAACGACATAGCATACCACATCAACTAAGGACACGTGGCATACTCAGACACTGACAAGTGTTAAGTTGATATGGCATTACAGGCACGTGTATATCGCGTATATGAATGACACGTGGTAGATAATAGGATTGTGACACGTCATCAAGTGACGTAAGCGTTTACGTCACCCCCGAGAGTCTCACTTCGGAGTTTTGTATTGTAAGCAAAAACTCTAGTGTTCGGAAGTCCCGAACGCCGAAAATCCGAAAGGGACACACGTCATGTGATTTACAGTCACTGGGAGTTGAATTGTTGGAGGTCATGAAGATTCGAAGGCAAAACGCCAAAATCCCGGCAGCCACACATCTCAATGCCTGATTAAGACACAGTCGTTCAATTAAGGAAAGAAGGGATCGGATTAAGGTTTAAAGTGTATCGTTGATCTCTTCCACGGAAGAGACGTGAACCGTCTGATTGTATCGGCGATATCGCAACCGGGAGTTTTGTAAGGAGCAGTGTCTCAAGGTCCCGAAGGTCTAAGTGTCGAAATCTCGTCAGCCATCTATCTAGATACATGATTAAGTCACAGTCGTCAGAGTTTGTAGTAAAAGTATGAGTGCAAGGTTATAGTGGACCGTTGATGTATCTCCGCGAGATAAACGTGAATCGTCTGATTGTATCGGTGATATCATAATCAGGAATTTTGCAATGTAGTAAGTCATGAAGACTTGATGGTCAAAGCACCAAAATCCCGTCAGCCATCCATCTCCTCAGGAGATTGAATCACGACCGTTGATTTGGTAAAGTGCTCAAGCACTCGTTCAAGCTTAGCATTCGGTCACCGTCGTTGGTCATATGCTATAAGAATATTAAAAGAAAATTATAACATGTCACTATAATTGGTAAAGCCCGTGGTTATGTAACGCACGGTCATATGTGATGGTTTGAAGGAAGCGCCTTCACGGAATCTGGTCTCTGTAAATATAACAGAGATTGGACATCGAGTATAAAGGATTAAATTGATCCATGACTGTGAACAATTTATGACAAAAAATGAACCGATACAAAGTCATGATTAAAAGAGAATAAATCATGAAAATGTGAATAAAGAGTAAAAAGAAAAATGATATTAATTAAAGTTTAGATTATCATTTTAAATGAAAAGGTACAATGGTTCAAATAAAGGGACACGTTGTTTTAAATTTCACACCAGTTTGAAGATTATATAAACGAGAAAAAGTGGTGAGAAGAAAGTGTCTCTGCAGTCTAGAATAGAAGATAAAAAGTTGAAGCAGATTCCAAGAAGACATCAGAGGAAAGAAAATGTGAATAACAGAGAGAAGATAAAATGCAGTTCAGAACAGAAGTTAAATAAGTTGATGCAGATTCCAAGAAGATATAAGAGGAAAGAAAATGTGAATAACAAAGAAGATGAAATGTGGTGATGAGTGTCTTAAAGTATATCTTTGATCATTGATTCTATAATGGATCACTACTACTGGAGTTGAATAAACTCTAGTTGGATAGACTGGGTTCTGTCAACAAGCTGGGACTTGCAGCAAGTTGGGTCTTGCGCCAAGCTGGGTCTTGGCAAAGAGTTGGTGCACTCCGAGGAGTTGTTGCTTCTCATTTCACTTGGTGCTGAAACATTTAGTTGGTGCTAAAGAAAATCCTCTCTCACATATGTTTAAATTATTCTGTTCATATTTATTATATAAAAGCTTATACAAACATCTGGTGTCTTTGTATTCATTGTAATTATGATGTGATTGTTATTAATCTGTTCATTATGTTTTAACTGGAAACTTGAAGGAAGAAAAAGTTAGAATAATTCACACACTAATTCACCTCCCCCCCCTCTTAGTGTGGGTCGTGTGTTCTTCAATTGGTATCAGAGCAAGGTTCCTTCAAACACAGTTTAAAACACTGGAAGGCAGATCCTGAAGAAATGGGTGGACACATGGCTCTCTCCGCAATTGAAGCTCCTTTATTCAATGGAACAGATTATTCTTCATGGAGAGAAAATATGAAACAGTTTTTGAAGTCAAAAGGATTTGAGGTTTGGAATTTAGTAGTAAGCAATCCCTGGGACTTAACTACATCAAAGAATCTATCGAAAATTACAATCCAAAGAAGAGCAAGGAAGAACAATGAAGTGGCATTGAAGATTCTTCTCAATGGATTATAAGATACAGTCAAGACAAGAATAGGACTATGCACATCCTCCAAGGACTTATGGCTGAAGTTAGAAAATATGTATCAAATAAAAAATAAAGACACACAAGACATTCCTATCAAGGATGAAGATGAAGACTTAGCCATCAATAAAAGCAAGGACTCCCCACAATATTTTGATTGCAATAGCAGTGATATTAAATCCTCCTTTGCAAGTAAAGAAGAAGACTCAGATACAATAAAAAAATGTTATGTTAGCATTTATTCCATGGAAGAAGAAGAAGAAGAACTATCAAAGGCCAAAGAAAAGGTTGATTGGAGTTTCCATGAATACCTCCATCACCATAATGAATCAGACTATAGCTATCTTCATGACTACACTCAAGAATTCCTTGAAAAGAATAAAAAACATGTCTTGAAAATAAAGGAAATGCTCAAGGACTGTGATAAGATAATATATGAACGTGACAATCAGTTAGAAGAGAAAGAAGAGGAGATCGAGAAGCTGAAGAAAGAAATCAGTCAAGCAAAAGAAGAAAAGAAGGAAGATGATGTCTTAAGCAAAAACATTGTAGATCTAAAGGAACTAAGGGAAAACTATGTCAATATTAAAATCCAACTTGAAGAAGCCAAAAGGAGAGAAGAGGTAGTAAGGAACCAGTTGGACAAAAAGGAAGAATCCTGTCATGAGCTGGAAGCAGAAGTTGTGAATCTTAGAAAGAAGGTTCAGAAGTCAGACACCCAAAACAAGTTCTTGATCAACTCCATGACCTTGGATGAGATCCTGGATAGTCAGAGATCACCAAGTGACAAATCTGGCCTTGGATACAATAAGGAAAAGATCAGTATCCCTAAGAAATCTGACGCAGGTCCTTCATTTGTAAAAGGTGAAAACAAGTCTGACACAGTTCCTTCAGTTATAAAGGATGAAGACAGGTCTGAAACAACTTCTTCATTTGAAAAAAGTAAAAGTAGGTATGACTCAGTTTCTTCACATTCAAGAAATAAAAGCAACACTACAAAATTCAGAAGATCTGATCATGGAAGACATCCAGAAGCTATTCATAGTCCTCAAAGCAAGTTCAAAAGGGAGACACCTTCATGGATGAATCAAAGAAGGTATGAGAGTGTCTTTAAAGGTTATTGTTTTGCTTGTAATGAATATGGTCATAAAGCCTTGGACTGTAGGCATCATGGAAGAAAACAAATTGGTAGGTTCAAYAACAATATAARATGTTGGAACTRCAATCATGTTGGACATATBGYTRCAYAKTGTTACACTATGAGATGYTATARYTGTGGTGAATATKGTCACAAAKCCYATAAYTRTTGGAACTCAAGAAAAYAGTTAATAAGAAATGCTTCACACAATATGACAACAAGAGTAAATAAGAAGATATGGAAAATAAAATCCCAAGTACCAAATAAGAAAGATGAGGAAAATATTGCTCCTGAAATTGATGAACTTAATAAYAGGAGTTTGGGGGATAAAATTTCTAATAAGGAATATTCTCAAAACAAGGATAAAGAATCTTCTGGTGCACACAATGATGACGTTGATGATGAATCTTCAATCCTAGAACAACAAAAAGAAGTTACAGATAAACCCATTGTGCACAAAATCTTAAGGTCATTACCTATGAGATATGATGCAAAGATTTCTTCAATTAAAGATAGATCCGATCTAAATACACTCACAGTTGATCAGCTCCATGGAATCTTTACAACATATGAAATGAGAACAGGGCATGATAAATCAACAAAAGATGAAATAGCTTTCAAAGCATCTGAGACAAAGATAAATCAAGAGCAAAAACCTCAATCCAACCATCATAACGAATCTGATGTGGAAGAACCAAATTTCATTAGAAAACTTCAGAAAGGATTAGGTAAGTACAAAGGCAAACCTCTTTACAAATGTTTTAACTGTGGAAAAGTTGGTCATTTTGCATCCAAGTGTCCCTATCCCAATGAGGACCTTGAAGATGAAGCTAATTATCTGATGGATATTCCATCAATTAGTATTGATATTGGAGGGAAGTTGTAAGCACATCAATATTCATATTGAACATAGGTCAACTCAGGATTAACAATAGTAAAACTCCTTGTGAACCATGTTTTGGGAGAGCTCATTCTATAAAATACTTCAGAGTCTTTGGAAGTAAGGGTTATATCAAAAAGCTTGAGAAGAATCTCAGAAAATTTGATGCCATATCTGATGAAGATATTCTTCTTAGATATGCTACTACCAAGAAAGCATACAGGTTCTACAATCTTAGGATACATAAGATTGTTGAGAGTACAGATATCAAGGTGGATGATATAAAAACAATTGGCAGAGATCGATGAGAATCGATGAACAAAACCAAGGGTTGTTTGAAAAAAGGATGAGCTACAATTGTGCAGTGTTCCAGTGTCCACAACAACAATATTCTGATGTACAAAATGAGGTACATGACATCCTATAGAAAAAACAAGGGAAGAAACCTTGTCAAGAAGATCTGCCTTTTCATAAACAAAGGTGGAGAATAGTCAGAAAGAGAGAAAGCATATTGACAGGGGGAATCATTCATCTATGATTGGCAGAACATGTCTGTAGGAAGATTTACCCAAGGTCAGTCTGGTCAGTAACATATAGAGCTTACCACAGGTGGCAGATATTTTTGCAAAAACCCTTAAAAAAGATATGTATTGAATATCTCAAGGGGAGATAGCAATCAACAACAAAAGGAGTCATTATGTTATAATAGAAAAAGATTGATTGCAGAAGGAGTTACCAGTGGTCAGAGAAGTACTTATATAGATAGATCATAGGAGAAGAAATACTTTGCCGTTGATGTCAAAGAGGAAGAGAAACTTCATATACAAGAAAACTTCATAAAAGGAAATCATCAACACAGGGGGAGTTTTGTATATGAAGTTAGTGTGTTGACCTCGATGACAAAGGGGGAGATTGTTGGAAATATTGTCATTGATGTCAACAGTTGATCAGATGATCTGTTGTTAAATGACATATGAGATTGTCATTGATGTCAACAGTATATCAGTCAGCAGAAGATGTCATACATTATGCAGAGAAGGAAAAGCGCAAGCTCAGGAGGAGGAGAAAACAGGACGAGCGAGCAATATGAAGACCAAAGCTCAGAAGGAAGAGCGCATTGCACAGTATATCAGGTTGCAAAATAAATCCATGATTATTGTTGATCACGATAGGATCAACAATGATTCGTTGATCAAAATCCCTAGAGGAAGAACATATTGTAGAGATGTCGTCAGGATCAGTGAAAAGACTGAACGATTGATCAATGTGCAAAAATGGTGAGAGGCTTCAGTAGTTGTCCGTTGAGAGTGAGAAGGTCAGCAATCGTTCGATCAAGAATTTGACCGTGAGCTTGAGAATTGTAAAAGGATCGTGACTGTCGAGTTCAGAGCAACGTAGGTCATTGATCCGACGAGAGTGGAATATCGGATATCAAAAAATCAGAAGTCAGAATAAGGGAGGTGCTCTAACCTCTGAAATACCGAAACACGAAATTGCGATTAGATCCAGACCATTGGTTCGAGGACTAATCTGAGTCATCGATCGAACATGAAATAAATTTGCCAAGTCACGATTCGCGAAGTCATTCTCAACCGTTAGATCATCCGAAAAATTCACAGCCATTGATCGTTCCGAAAAGATCACAACTGTTGATCATTCTGAAAAGATCACAATCGTTGATTGTACCAAAAGGATCATAGTCGTTGATCGTTCCGAAAGCATCGGGACCCTCCGTTGCCAAGGATGGCACGTGGCGAAGGGTCGTCGTTTCCCTGACTCGAAGAATGTAATAGTCAAATGTAAGTGTTGTTGGAACTCGCGATATGCGAGGTTGCGAAGAGATCCTAGCTGTTGGTTGGAAGGTGGGCACGTGGCACTAGATCAACAAATTCAGGGATTCGTGATTCGGAGAAACAACGACGAGAGTTGTTCGAAATCCTGAAATGAGAAAATGTGAAACACTCAGCCCTGGGTCATAACCCGTGGTCATGAGAAGGGGAGGAGCTAGTGCAACTAAACTCTATTTCGACGACCGCGACATGGAGTGTCGAGACCCTTCATCACAAGAATGTCGAAATGAGAAATCGTGATAGAAATCGTGGGTCGTCAGATCTGGAAAATGTTGGAGGGCCGTTGGATTGAACCAAGGCAAAACGACACAGTAGACCACGTCAGCTAAGGACACGTGGCATACTCAGACACTGACAAGTGTCAAGTTGACATGGAATTACATGCACGTGTATATCGCGTATATGAATGATACGTGGCAGATAATAGGATTGTGGCATGTCATCAAGTGACGTAAGAGTTTACATCACCCTCGAGAGTCTCACTTCGGAGTTTTGCATTGTAAGCAAAAACTCTAGTGTCCGAAAGTCCTGAACGCCAAAACTCCGAAAGGGACACGCATCAGGTGATTTATAGTCACTAGGAGTTGAACTGTTGGAGGTCACGAAGATTCGAAGGCAAAACACCGAAATCTTGGCAGCCACACATCTCAACGCCTGATTAAGACACAACCGTTCAATTAAGGAAAGAAGGGATCGGATTAAGGTTTAAAGTGTACTGTTGATCTCTTCCATGGAAGAGATGTGAACCGTCTGATCATATCGACGATATCGCAACCGGGAGTTTTGTAAGGAGCAGTGTCTCGAGGTCCTGAAGGTCTAAGTGCCAAAATCCCGTCAACCATCTATCTAGATACATGATTAAGTCACAGCCATCAGAGTTTGTAGTAAAAGTATGAGTGCAAGGTTATAGTGGACCGTTGATGTATCTCCACGAGATAAACGTGAATCGTCCGATTGTATCGACGATATCATAATAAGGAATTTTGCAATGTAGTAAGTCATGAAGACTCGATGGGCAAAGCACCGAAATCCCGTCAGCCGTCCATCTCCTCAGGAGATTGAATCACGACCATTGATTTGGTAAAGCGCTCAAGCACTCGATCAAGCTTAGCATTCGGTCACCGATGTTGATCATATGCTATAAGAATATTAAAAGAAAATTATAACATGTCGCTATAATTGGTACAGCCCGTGGTTATGTAACACACGGTCATATGTGATGGTTTGAAGGAAGCGCCTTCACGGAATCTGGTCTCTGTAAATATAACAGAGATTAGGCATTGAGTATAAAGGATTAAATTGATTCATGACTGTGATCAATTTATGACAAAAATGAACCGATACAAAGTCATGATTAAAAGAGAATAAATCATGAAAATATGAATAAAGAGTAAAAAGAAAAATGATATTAATTAAAGTTTAGATTATCATTTTAAATGAAAAGGTGCAATGGTTCAAATAAAGGGACACGTTGTTTTAAATTTCACACCAGTTTGAAGATTATATAAACGAGAAAAAGTGGTGAGAAGAAAATGTCTCTGCAATCCAGAATAGAAGATAAAAAGTTGAAGCAGATTCCAAGAAGACATAAGAGGAAAGAAAATGTGAATAACAGAGAGAAGATAAAATGTAGTTCAGATTAGAAGTTAAATAAGTTGAAGCAGATTCCAAGAAGATATGAGAGGAAAGAAAATGTGAATAACAAAGAAGATGAAATGTGGTGATGAGTGTCTTAAAGTATATCTCTAATCATTGATTCTATAATGGATCACTACTACTGGAGTTGAATAAACTCTAGTTGGATAGACTGGGTTCTGTCAGCAAGCTGGGACTTGCAGCAAGTTGGGTCTTGTGCCAAGCTGGGTCTTGGCAGAGAGTTGGTGCTGAAACATTTAGTTGGTGCTAAAGAAAATCCTCTCTCACATATGTTTAAATTATTCTGTTCATATTTATTATATAAAAGCTTATACAAACATCTGGTGTCTTTGTATTCATTGTAATTCTGATGTGATTGTTATTAATCTGTTCATTATGTTTTAACTGGTAACTTGAAGGAAAAAAAAGTTAGAATAATTCACACTAATTCACCCCCACCCCCTCCCCTCCCCCTCTTAGTGTGGGCCATGTGTTCTTCAATTTCATGAGTGTTTTATGGAATTTCCATTATAGAACAAAACTTACTTGAAATTGTCAGTGATTTGTATATTTTTTATTATAATTTAATATGTCCCAACCTATGAACCATTTTAACCTTTTTCCTAAACTACAAAATATTTGGGGCTAGCCCACTCAAAACCAATCAAACTTTTCAAACTTGGTAACTATGGTTATATGTTTGATATGAAAGTGCGGATTGTTGTTTCAAAAAGAGTGTTCCCGTCAACGATATGTCATTATGGTTGGTAACTATGGTTATATGTTTGATATGAAAATGCAAATTGTTGTTTTGAAAAGAGTGTTCCTGTCAATGATATGTCACTATGGGTGGTAGTTGAGTAATTGGGAAAGTAATAGGGAAGAAATTACTTGACCTATTTCTCATATGTCATTTGTTAACATTGTTTTCCCTGCAGACCTAGTTGAAATAATTGACTCTAGGTTTCCTCACAAGTAATCTCTGGTTTAGTCATGTGTGGCGAGGGATTCAAAGTTTGCGTGCACTTGTGAAGGAATCGAGAAGGTTCAATTTAGCGGTAAAGACATGGATGTATTGAAGGAAAGGATCGCAAAAAGAAGGTGAAGGTATAGGTATGTGGTTTTTTTTTTTAATTCCAACTTTGTTTTGATGTTGATATGTGTGTGTTTTTGGGTTTTATCCTTTGTAGGTGTTGTATTTTGGGTAGATTTTTCCTCTTCACTTATGGGAAGTCTCATATCTCAAATTTGTCACGTGTCCAACTTTTGTGAGAAATAAATTTTTTGACTTTGGGTTCAAACATCTCCATGTCCAATAGACACTCACATTGTCACCTTCACTTGGGAGGTCCTTACGGATTTTAAATCATCTCAGTCTTTTTGCTTACAATTTAGCTCACTGCACTGACTGACTATGTTATTGGAGACGTTACGAGAATACCCATTTCTTGTTCTTTCCGTGTTCTCATCCGCATTCCCATCTAGACACTACATTAGTACATGAATAATCAAGTGGAGGGGGCTAGCAATTATTATCCCCAAAACCCTGTGGCTCTATTTCTTATTTCATTCTCATTTCCCTTTCTGTTTCCCATTTCCGATAACATAGCTAGTTGCATGTTGGATAGTTTGTTGAGATTCTATGCACCTTTGAATGTGCACTCAAATTTGCTTTGACTTTGGGATGCACATAAGTGGATGAGCCCCATAAGTAAGCTTTAGGTAATCTAATCTATTGTTGCAAATTTACAACTTCTTATATAATCATTATTTAATTTTTTAAGATTGTATAATCATTATTTAATTTTTTAAGATTGTAAAGATTTGAAAGATAATATTTTATTTTTACATTTTATTTTTAATAAAAAATTTGCTTAATTTACAATTACTATTATTTTTATAACTTTTCTTCGTTTAAAAGAGAATTATATTCCCTTCCAAATGAAATTAAAATCATCCCTTCAAATTTGATAACTCGTCACCAGGTTCTAGGTTCTACTGCTATGCCTTTCACGACTGTCCTCACGATCAACGGTATAAAAAAATATTATAACCCTTTAAACTCAAAACCCTAAATCCCTACTCCGACCGAGCGTTCCAGTTTCTCATACATTCCAATTGAATCGAGTTTGCAGAGCGGAGCAGGCAGCCATGGCGGAAACCTTAGTTCTACGAGGCACAATGAAAGGGCACGACAACTGGGTGACCTCAATAGCCACCCCGATCGACAATTCCGACATGATAATCTCAGGTTCAAGGGACAAATCGATCCTTGTCTGGCACCTCACCAAAGAAACCACCGGCGGCGAAGAAGGCGGCACGTACGGCGTCGCCAAGCGCCGGCTGACGGGCCATTCCCACTTCATCCACGACGTCGTCATCTCCTCCGACGGCCAGTTCGCTCTGTCGGGCTCCTGGGATGCGACCCTGCGCCTCTGGGATCTTAATGTCGGAATCACCACCCGACGCTTCGTCGGGCACTCCAAGGATGTCCTCAGTGTCGCTTTTTCCGCCGACAACCGACAGATCGTCTCCGCCTCCCG
>SNQJ01S0021105.1:56505-81883 GCA_010110895.2 Picea sitchensis | reverse complement strand
TTGGATACGACCACAACCAAATATGAGATACTCTCCAAGGTTCTCGAGGCGACAGCCCTTGACTCCTATCCCTGCTGTACCTGCCAACACACCCATAAGCCCATCCTTGGATCATGCCCCATGAATCGTTCGTTCGGCAATGAATGCAAGTTCCTCCACAAGAAGCTCTGTTTCACCCACACATGACCCCTCATCCTCCTTCCGTCTTCGTAAAACCTATTGTAAACTCCTTCGTCGCAAAAAGTGAATGTTTCTCTCTTAGAGGAGGCGTGAACATTACACAACCCTCTGCCACTCCCTGGAGGCCTTTTGGTGTACCCCTTTTCCTAGACATCGAGACATCTCATCCGACCTAGACCCCCAAGCCATGTTCTCCCAACCTCCCTTTACGACATTCTTAGGCAACCTCTCATCCACATCCCACTCCCTTCCCTCTTCACGCCACCTTTTCTCTGAGAGAGACATCAGGAGAGCTATGAGCACCAACAAAGCAACAGATGGAGAAGGTCTCTAGGTCGAATTCCTTATGCATGGTTTTCGTTCCCTTGACTCACATATTGCTAATTTATTTAACCATGTGGTATGTTTAGGGTTCCCTCACTCTTGGACGAGAAACATCATTCACAAATCTAGGAACAGTTATGATCCGAACAATTATAGGACAATCATGGTGGGGCATACATTCTCCAAACTTTATGCCACAACTTTGCATCAACGACTTATTGATGATTTGGAGAGTCACCATCTCAGAGCTAAGGGATAGGTCGATTTTTCAGCCAGATTACCAGATGACTGATTACATTTTCACACTCAGAGCCATTGTTGAGGAGGCTCGTCATCGCTCTGAGGGTTTACTGTTGTTTTGCAAACTTTCAAAAAGCTTTTGACCTAGTACCACTGGAGGCTTTAATCCAGAGACTTCGTGACATCAACATATCTGAGACACTCCTAGCAACCATCATGAGATTGTATGAGTCAGTTTTGGGACATCTTAGGTTGGCTTACACCCTCTTCGATTTTATTCAGAGTACCATCGGGGTAAAGTAGGGATGCCCCCTCTCGCCGATGCTTTTCGGAATTTGTATTGATGAGTTAGAGTCTTTCCTCCACGTTCACATCCAAGATGGAGATGGTTGTCTCCTTCTTGAGGTGTTGATTTCCCTGCTTCTGTTCGCAGATGACCTGATCCTGTTGGCCTCTACTCCTAAGGGCTTATAAAGGCAGATTGATGCCCTAGCTAGTTTCAGTGACCTCCGACAATTGATGGTCAACTTGGGTAAAACCAAGGTCACTATCTTCAATACATCAAAGCGGCTTCTCACAGACTTACACTACTACTTCATGGGGGTAGAGATTGGGATCAACACATCTTACACCTACCTGGGGGTTCAATTCATGAGGCCTCATTTTGGTATGCGACAGGCCCTCCAGCCTCGACTCAACAAAGGGTATGGGTCCCTAGCAGTCATTGAGAGACAATGCTTCCAAGGTGAGTTTTAGGACATCTCATCCAATCTCTACCTCATGGAGGTAATTATCAGACCCACAGTACTCTATGGCTCGGAGATTTGGGGACCGAGCTTGATATAAACAGATTGGGCTCGGTTGGAGAGAGATTAGACCTTGCTTCTCAGACGCATCATCAGATGCAAACATACAGTTCCACATATGATTATTCAGGCGAAGTTCGACGTCCAACCATTTCATCTAGAGGTTATCTTTCGTTTGATCTCCTTTATCCATAAAGTTAGATCCTTCAGGGACTTTGCTACCAGGAGAGAGCGGTACCCCTATCTTGCACTTTGCTCCTCAGAAACCCTCACCTCGATCACTCCACAGGCCTCACACGAGGTTGGTTTTCAGAGGCGTCTCGACTTCTCCAGTCGATGACCATCTTCTTAGAACGCCTTCCCCCCTTCAGATACTCCTTGGATGCGCCTGTTCATCTCCTGTTGACTAGACAGATCGTGAATTGAGACATGCGAGAGGACATATACAAATTATATATTTAGGTCACTTGGACCTCGGCCTCGATGAGCTTGGGCTCTAAGATGTCATTCTACTTAGAACACTTTTTGGAGCTACATGATGGTATCATTATCTGCCCCTCATAGACGTACAAACATTGGATGCATTCACTCAGGATCCCTTCGGGACAACTCTGGGTTGGGTCTCACTGACTTCGAGTGGAGACTGATCACCATCTCCCACGTTCTGATAGGGTTTGCCAGATGTGTCACCTACAGGAGCCAGAGACAGAGAGACACCTCATTTTCTGATGCCTTGTGTACTATGAGATTAGAGGACGTTACTATTGCCTCTATAGGGACTCAGGGGGCTCCCTCTCTATTTTCTTCCGATATCAAGATTAGAGGTGCATAGCTTTTTTTATCAGGGAGATTCTTAGTCATAGATCTTAGCACTTCCATGCTACCTCCACCCGGGGAAGACTAGGGGGATCATCTCATATTTCCAGGCCCTTCTATCAGATCAGAGCAACAAACAATAGTCCGAGTTCTACAGTACTTTAGATCGTAGAGTGGTGAGACCTCAGGTCTCCCTTGGGAGATCGACCTATATGTTTGAGACCTGTCCGAAGGTGTAGGACCATCCATTCGACCACACATCCTCATAGCGATGGAGGTTTCAGCTCCTACAGATTTAGAACAGGGCACCCCATACTCATTGGATTGCCTCTCAGCATTAGCGGAGTAGTCAGAGATCTATTTAGAGCTTCTTTTCTTCGGCCTTAGATATGAGGAGAACGAAGCTTCCACGCTCCTACATCCCCCTTAGGGTCATACATCTGGATCCCCCTCCGATGCTTGCGGACTTTGTCAGTGAGCCAGTGTGACCTTCGACGCCCCCCTCGCCACCAGTGATTATATCTAGGAGACATTGACCTCATTGCTTCATCCTCAATTACTTTTCTCTCAGATAGTATTGAGCTGTCCAACTCCTACCATGGACACTCTCACTTTGTATCGCCGCACTTATGATATTGTTATATGCACTTTAGTTTTTGTTTTAGCTAGACCTAGGGCTTAGCCTAGATGGATATTTACTTGACTATACTTGCAGTTTTCCTCTTCTCTTATATGGGAGTTGCATTTGTACTCCCACATTGTACTCACTTTGGATGTATCCTCTAGTCCCATTGACCTACTTTTGTGGTCATTTGATGGACATTAATAAAATTATCTTATCTTATCTTTTCTTTGTTTTGTTAGATTTCGAAGTGCACTTAGACACGCTGCACGGTCGCCTCAGGTCTGGTCTAGGTTCTCAATAGTATACACAAAATTACACAATTTGAACTGTGAACATAAACACACTGAGATGCCTAACAACTTAGCACAACGAAAAATAAACCAAGAATTGAATCACACACAGTACACAGGAATTTAATGCCCAAATCAATATTGTTTAAGAATACAAAAAACTCATGGGTTCCTGTACAAGGGAAAATGACCCTTTCCTTGCATCATAGAAAATGCCAAAACAACGGAAATCAAAACCCTTACAATACTCTCGAAACCCTCCTTTGTTTTCGTGCTTATACTTTGCTGAGCTGTGGTTGAATCCTTCCAGTCCTTCTCTAGCTCCAGTGTACTGATTTTCCCAGCCCTCAAGGTTGCCTTAAGACTACTATTGCACTGGCTGTAACAGTCTTGTAACAACCTCAAAGTGTTGACTGCTAGGCTGTCAAATCATCCCTAAATCAACCCTTAAGACTGTCTTCAGGTCTGCTCCAAAGACTGTTGTACAAGGTGGTTGTAACAACCCTCTTTCTCTGCCTGTTACACACCTCTAATAGCCCTCAAGCAACCGTTAAACTCTTCCCGGCAGACTTGTAACTGTCCACAAAACTGTGGTTGCTCCTCCTCCTTGCAGGTTGAGACTCCGAAGGACCTGTGGCAACCTCTCCTTCCTAGGCCGAGCCACCTAGACCCTAGCCGCAACCCTAAGCTAGCAGGCTGAGTCTTCCTCTAGGCTGCGGTTAGCTTCTACACTAGGTCGAGCCCTCTTGCTGCGGCTAGGCTCTCTTTGGCTTGTGACAACCCTCCAAGACATGTGACTATCACTCCTTGGTTGGCCGAGCCTCTGCTTGCTGCCCAATAGACCTCCAACAGTCAGTCACTTCTCTCCTTTGCTCGGTCAAGTCGTCTCCTCATCAGAACCTGCCCAAAACAAACAAATCTGCAGACTTGAGACCTATTCGCCCTCTCTCCCATGCCGGCTGAGGTCACCACAACCTCTCCCATGCTGACTGAGGTCACCAAGGATGCACACAAGAATGAATCACCTCACATTCACCCTATGTCCTTTTATACAACTCAAAGTGGTGAGTAAAAGCCCCTAAGTTAAATCGATATTAAATTAGAATAATTTATTCACACATGTGGGTGTGAAGCCCATCAACAAGCCCACAAGGCCCCACACAAGCCCATAGAGCCCCACGCGTGAGAATACTCTTGATGCTACCAAAAACATCAACACTCGCTCTTAGCGAGGGAGGTATTCTCACCCACTCCAATATCACCTGGAAGTAGCTCTGTCTCCCGCACTAGATCCGCTACCATAGCTGCTCTCTAATCCACCTGATTGGTTGCTCCCTTTATCACTGAAGCAAATCTTGTTGTATGGCATGGCCTCTTCTTGGAAGACATCGTGCTCCTTGAAGCCTTCTGCTTCTGAGCATCTTGTCTGTCCATCTCAATCCATGACACCTTCTTGGCAGTCTTGGAAGACTCCTATCTCCCATCTGAACTTGAAGGTTGACTCCCTCTGAAAAATCAACTCTCCCTCTAAGCCTGTTGACTCTCTCTGAAGTCAGACTCCCTCTGAAGCCATGCTGCGGGGGAGTTCCCCCCCTCTCGCCCTCGCTCTTGAAGTGCGCTCCCAAGCGTGCTCCTTGATCACTTCCTTCTGGGAGCATCTTTCAAGAGTGCGCTCCTTGGGAAAAAAACACTCCCTGCCGCAAAATGGCTCCGAAAGGTTTTAAACTCCGATTTTCTAAACTTGGACCTATCACTTGCTATTAAAATGACCCTACAAGCTTGGAAACGAAACTTTTGGCTGATCATGATGGTGATCATATTCCAGGAGGAGAGATGCCACCCCCATCCACTAGCAGTGTTCCAAATGCATCAATTTTACCTTTATCTTCACAACGTCCATTTTCATGTGGGGGCCATTCAATTGCTGGTTGTGTTCCACGAACACTTCCACCTACTCCTACTCCTACTCCTACTCCTACTCCTTCAAACTAAAAGAGCACGAGAAAAGAAACTAAAAGTTTCTCGTTGCAAGAGGAAAATTTAGAGCATAGTACTTAGTACTTGTTAACATATACTAGATCTCTTTTTCTTTTTCCTGTTTAGAAGTAGTCTCTAGAACTTAGTACTTTGTATTGACTCTTTATTATGGCTTATTTTGTAAACAATGAAGTTATGAACATTATATGACAATTGACCTTTGAAGTTTGAAGTTTGAAATTTGAACTATTTACTAAATCTTACAACTCTTTGGTAATGAATGTGATGCTCTAGAGTCTGTTTCATTTTGTGGTTGATGTTGTCTGTTACAATCTATCGATGACAAATTTTTATGATTGATGTTATATGTTGTACTAAATGGTTGATGCTTTAATGATCATCATTAATACAATAGTTAAATGATCTTATATTTATGTTTTCATGTTTTTTGCAATTGATTCGACATTCTACATGTTTTTTTTATATATATGCATCAAAATATATTAAAATATGTATTATATAAAAAACGCTTCCAAAACGCTTCCGCTCCCGGATGTGTTTGAAAATTGTGCTTCTCGCTCCAGCTTCTACTCCCGCTTCTCGCTTCCGCTCCTTGCTCCCAACAACCTTGCTTTGAATTTGGGATCCCTCCGAGTCTGTACAACCTTCGGAGCTATCTACTCCCTATTTACTGTCACTCTACTACTGTTGGACATGGCTCACATAGGCTGGCCCTTTAGCCTATACAAGTTGTTCTCTCTAACTCCAAGAACCACTGTGGTGTCTGAGCTAGATCCTCTGGGCATGAATAGCATCTGTCCATCCCGGAACAAAACTGCATAGGCCTTCTCTTCAATTGATGAGACCGAGAGCACACTCTTGGCACCCTTAACACATTTGTCACTCTCAACACATCTCTGGACTCCATCCGGAATATCACTGTACTAGATCCCTACACTGCATGCCTGGTCACCATACCAAGCTCCACGTACATACTTGAGTCAGACTTTGTGAATCTCTCGAACAAATCCTGTGCTCCTGTCATGTGCTAGTGGCTCCCATTGTATAAGAACCATGCAATCCTCCCAAGTCAAGCACCCCACTTACCCAAGTCCCGATTGTCTAATGAACTTCTGCTCAAGTCCATCATACAAGTCACTAAACTCTTCGTGTCTTCGCACATGCTGCAACTGAAACTGTGTCCTCTCTATGAAATAGTTCCAAGCCGCGGTTGGACACTCAGACTAGTCTACTCTAGACCTCCACAACTCATCTCTGCAAGTGTCCTCATCCTCATGGGTCAAATACCTCATATACTGTCGCACCTTGACTCACTGTCAAATGTCCAACTCTATCTCATCAAATTGCCATACACAAGATGCTATCTCATTCGTGCTAAAGCACTCGAATTGCACCCATCACAGCTCACTATGACAAGTCACCGGAAGTCCATCCACGCAGTTGGCAACCTGGCACACAACATACCGCTGTGAACTGAGCTCTCTGCCTTATCCACCAAAACTCCCTACCTGCCACACCGCCAAGCTGCAATAGTCCACAATTCCTTGTTTGGATGGTCTGCTCCATGTCTTCTTAACACTATTGTCATTTGCAACAGTCATTATAACTCCCTCTCAAAGCTAGCACTTGTGTCAATAACTTAGATCCAACTGCCATCTCAATACCTCAAGCTATGATACCATGTTAGATTTCGAAGTGCACTTATACTCTGTGCACACACACCTTAGGTCTGGTCCAGTTTCTCAACAGTGTACACAAAATTACACAATTTGAACTGTGAACATAAACACACTGAAATGCCTAACAACTTAGCACAACGGAAAATCGTCAGTGTTTGTAGTTGAGWCAAGTATTTCCGTAAGGGAGTCTACTTGTGAAAATCGTCATTAAATATATCCTATACCTTTCCTAGAATTCACTTTATTAATAACGTAAATGTCTTTTTAATAAAGTGATTTTTAATTAAAAAAGTGACTAAGTTAAAGTCACTTAATGATTTAATTAAAAGAGAGTCGTTGATCTCACTCTCTAATCTTGACCGTTGAGATTAGGCAAATCGCTCAAGATAACAGACAGAGCGGGTAAAGGAAAAGATAAAAGGGAATTCATTTTTCATAAGTCATGTGAGGTGAAGGAGAGGAAAAATCAGATCTGATTTTTCTAGCATTGGCGAGGAAGAGGGACAAGTACAACACGTATTTCGAGGCAACATTGATTTTGAGGCAACACAAAATCGAAGTAGCACGTATTTCATGGCAACACAAATTTTGAGATAGTAAAAAAAACGATGAAACACATATTTCAAGGAAGCACAAATTTCGAGGCAACACGTATTTCTTCGAGGCACGACATATTTCAAGGCAGCACAAATTTCTAGGCAGCACGTGTGAGCTGCATTTCTTACAACAGTCAGATTCGTTCGTATAGTAGGATGTACAGGTCGTATTGACAGCCTCAATGATCAACAAACACACAAATCGAGGCATTGTAATTTTCAGGTTTGAAGATTTTGGTTGAGGTTTTTCTTTCTCAGAGCCATTTTCGCTATGAGGAGAGCTCTTGTAAGTTCTGAAGTTATTTTGAATGATGAACTGATCTGGAAGAGCTAAAATAATTGTGTACTGTGTGTGTTGCTTTTCTCATTTTCCGCTGCATGCAAGAGTTAATAATTTCAGCAAAATAATTAGATATGATCTGTTCACTTCGTTGATTTTAGAGAAATTAATATGGTATTAGAGCCCTTGCTTTGAGAGAAAAGCAGATCTAATGTATTCAATGCATATTACTTCAATAGGTTAAAGAGCAAAGCTCAGATCAACCGTGCCAGTAACCGGTGTGAAGGTTGAGCATTGACTAGATGGGGTTTCCAACTTTTTGCCTTGGAAAGCAAGAATCTTAGTGATATTGAAGGAATAGGACTTGTGGGAAGTCTTTACCAACCCTCCTCCAGCTCTAGCGCAAACCTCAGGGGGTACGCTAGCAGTGGTAGATCCTGCAGTACAAGTAGCGTGGGATAGGAAGTATATAAAGGCGCAGAGGGTGATCCTTCAAGCCATCAACGATCATCTGATCTGTCATGTTGCAGAAGAGACAAGATCTAAGGAGAGATGCTTGATGCCCCTTGTGTCACTCTTTCAAAGTGACAATATGAGTCAGAAGATGATCCTCAAAACCAAACTTAGAGACTGCAAAATGTCCACCTCAGACAATGTAACCGGTTACCTTATGAGGATCACACAGATTCATGAACAACTTGCAGCTTTAGAAGAGACAATCCTAGATGCAGAGTTAGTAAATGTTTCTCGGAATGGGTTTTTTGAGGCTTGGGAACCATCCATCATGGGCATTTGTGCCAGAGAGAAACTTCCCAAGTGGGAGAGACTTTGGGATGACTGCATTCAGGAGATTCGTAGACAGTCCAGATTTGGCAAGCAGGGAGGAGGTGTAGTAGATGACAACTTAGCCCTTGTCAGCAAGACAAAGAAAGGGAAAGGAAAAGTTGTCAAGAAGGGTGATAGTCAGGGAGAGGGACAACGATCTAGGCAGAAGAGAGATATGAGCAAGATCAAATGCTACATCTGCTATAAGACTAGCCATTTTGCTTCTTAGTGTCCACCGAGGAAAAAAGTCAAGGGGAAGTCGCAAACAGTTGCAGCTATTGTAGAGACATAGCTGAGCGAACTTGCATGCAAGTTCGAGAATGATTGTGCATTCGTGTCTTGTCTTTCCATCGACACTACTCCCAAGAGTGCTTCGTACTTGGATAGTGGCGCCTCCCGCTAGAGAGCTATTCAACAACTTTTCAAAGGATGACTCAGATCTCCACGTAGAGCTTGGAAATGAGGCCAAGTATGCAGTTAGGGGTCAGGGGACAATGCAATTCTAGTTGGATTCGGGGGATTCGGGAGGGTCCTTTGAACCGCAGGAGGTACTTTATGTACTTTGCATGAAGAAGAACCCGTTGTCCATCTTAGTCATGAAGGACAAAGGTTATGAGGTTAACTTTCGGAGAAGGCGAGTGTTCATTCGCCTAGAAGGCAGGTGAGAATTGGAGTTCGAGATGGGAACCTTTACAAACTTCAGGGCTAGCCTACACAGACATTGTTGCACACCAATGAGAGCTTGTGTGATTTGTGGCACATGAGGATGGGTCATCTCCATCACAGAGCTCAACCATTACTGAGGCAGATGGTCACTGGGATTCCAGTATTTAGTCTGGACCAGCAGGGAGTGTGCGAAGGCTATGCACTTGGCAAGAATGTCAAAGCAACCTTTCCTAGCAACAAGACTCGATCCAAGGGCATCTTGGATCTGATCCATTTAGACATTGGCGAGCCTATGTTAGTAGCTTTAGTCAAGGGTGCATCCTACTATGTGATCTTCATTGATGACTTCTCTAGGAAGACTTGGATCTACTTCATGAAGATCAAGGATGAGGTCTTCAATCACTTTCGAGCTTTCAAAGCTCAGGTGGAGAACATGACAGGAAGGAAGATCAAGGTATTGAGGACAGATAACGAGGGTGAGTTCTCCTCTACAGAGTTCACTGATTTCTGCAAGGATGTAGGAATCAAGAGGGAGAAGACAATGGCCTACAACCTGCAACAGAATGGGGTTGTAGAGAGGAAGAACAGGTCTATCATTAGTGCGGTGAAGGCCATGATGGATGACCAAAGTTTGCCTATGTTTCTGTGGGTAGAGGACTGCAATACAACTGTGTATTTGCAGAACAAGAGCCTACACCGGATACTGGAGGGTAAAACACTGGAGGAGGCTTTCACAAGAAACAAACCCGAGATAAAACATCTTAGGATTTTTGGTTTTTTAGTCAACATCCACATTCTTATGGGGAAGAGGACAAAGTTGCATCCCTCAGGGGAGAGGGGCATTTTGGTGGGGTACAATGAGGATTTGAAGGCCTATAGAGTGTTCTTTCCAGATCAACATAAGGCAGTGGCGAGCCGAGATGTCAAGTTCGAGGAGAACTTAGCATCTAGGAAATCTTAGGACCTACCAGTAGTTGCTGAGGGACCATAGGAGGTGGGCCCAAAGGATGAGGTGAGAGCAAAGACTTCCAGTGTAGGGAGCTAGACTCCATTTGAGGTGGAGCAGTCAACCCCTTCGACTTTAGTCAGGAGGTCCATGTGGTTTGAGCAGACTTGTCGGGATGCTTGGGAGCATGTTGAGCCTCCCAGGTCCACATTCAGGGAGAGTAGACCTCCGCGAAAATTTTCGCAGTATATGGATTTGATGACCAACATCATCGATTCAGAGCCCTCCAACTTTGAGGAAACAACCAACTAGCAGGTGTGGAGAGATGCCACGGTGGAGGAGCACAACTCCATCATGAGGAATGATGTCTGGGAGAATGTGCCGAGACCAAAGGGGAAGTCAGTTGTGACTTCTAGGCGGCTTTACAAGGTAAAGCATGCATCAAATGGTAGTGTGGAGAAGTACAAGTCTAGATTTATGGCTCTTGGGTTTTCTCAGAGAGAGGGAGTAGACTATGAGGAGACTTTTTCTCCTGTAGCCAGATACTCCTCAATTCGAGCAGTTATCTCTATAGCTTTTGAGATGGGATGGAGCATCCATCAGATGGATGTGAAGATTACCTTCCTCAATGACATTATTAAAGAAGAGGTCTACATTGAGCAGCCACATGGGTTTGAGGTCCATGATAGGGAGACACATGTATGCAGGTTTAAGAAAGCATTGTATGGACTCAAACAAACACCTAGGGCTTGGTACTCCAGGATCAACAATTATTTGCAGAACATGGGCTTCACCAAGATGAGGTAGATCCCAACCTATACTTCTTTTTGGTTGGATCTGAGATCCTCATCTTGGTGTTGCATGTGGATGATTTCATTCTAACAGGTGCAGAGAGTTTGATTGTAGGTTGCAAATCAGATCTAGTGTCGGAATTTGAGATGAATGACATCGGGAATATGTATTATTTTTTGGGACTTGAGGTTTGGCAGCGATCGAGCGACATCTTCCTCGGACAAGGGAAGTACACTTTAGAGATCCTGAAGAGATTCAGATGGAGGATAACAGATTGATGGCCACTCTGATGGTGACCAACTTGAAGAAGATTGAGTCTTCAACTTCAAAGTTGGCAGACTCCAGATAGTACAGGTAGTTGATTGGTTTGTTGATGTATCTAGTCAACACTCGACAAGATAATTGTTTTGCTGTTAACACCTTGAGCCAATTCANTGAATGACATCGGGAATATGTATTATTTTTTGGGACTTGAGGTTTGGCAGCGATCGAGCGACATCTTCCTCGGACAAGGGAAGTACACTTTAGAGATCCTGAAGAGATTCAGATGGAGGATAACAGATTGATGGCCACTCTGACGGTGACCAACTTGAAGAAGATTGAGTCTTCAACTTCAAAGTTGGCAGACTCCAGATAGTACAGGTAGTTGATTGGTTTGTTGATGTATCTAGTCAACACTCGACAAGATAATTGTTTTGCTGTTAACACCTTGAGCCAATTCATGGTGGAGCCAAGGGTGGTTCACTAGGTGACAGTAAAGCACGTGCTCAGATACTTGCAGGGCACAATAGGATATGGATTGCAGTGCCTTGGTGGAGATGGTACGAGGTTGCAGGAGTTCTCTGATTCAGATTGGGTAGGCAGTGATACAAATCAAAAGAGCACTTTTGGGTGCTCCTTCAGTTTGGGGTGAGCGGTCATTTCCTGGTTCAGCAGGAAGCAAACTTCAATAGCACTGAGTTTAGGAGAGGCAGAGTACATGGCGGCCAATCTAGCTCGTTGTGAATCCATCTGGCTTCGCAAGCTAGTCACATGATTGTTTGGTCAGGAGCTTGAGCCGATAATGATCCACTGTGATAACCAGAGTTGCATCAAACTCTCGGAGAATCCAGTGTTTCACGTTTGAGAACATTTTAGGTTATTCTTCTTATTGCCTCCAATCTATTACAAGGCGAGAAGTATAGATTCATTCGCCTCTTACTCGAGCTAGCATCAACTAGGCATGGTGAATCGATAAGATACAAGTCAACTTTGATTTGGCTTGATGATTGAGACTCTTACATAGAGTCTAGAGGCATCAAAGTTTGAAATGGGCCTGATCTGATGGCTTGTAGTCTACGTCAATTTGATCTTGAGGGTTTTGTATTTCAGCCACACGAGTGTTTTATTCTAGTCAATAGATTTTGAAGCTTGACTTGAGTGCATGAAGACAATTCAACTTGACTTGAGTGCATGAAGACAATTCAACTTGACTTGAATGGAAGCAATATTAGAAGATATGAAGCAAGCGGTTAACAAAGGAGTGGAAAGTTTCGAAAATGGTCCCCAAAGATATGGTTGATAATTGAATTGGATACCTGCATTAGCCAACGTAAATACCTGAATTCCAAACAGAAGAGCAGTTCCGTTCCTTCAATGCAGAGTGGATGGAGAGGTAAGGCAGCATAGGAGTTTGGAGCAAATTGAGTTTGTCTGCATAATCTGATAATTGACTAAACCTAAGTTCGCCCAGAGGAAGAAGCGTAGCAATGACTTAAGCATGAGCAGCGAACCCAGTTAGGAGATTGCCAAAAAATCCTAACTTGTGATAGAGTTCACTGAAGAAGCTGTATGTATAAAAGTAGATTGGAAAAGGACATTCCTAGATGAATTGATTTCGCAGGAAAAGATCTAAGTTGGCATTCATCAGATCTAGTATCCAGGGAAAGTCTATAGCCATCGATTTCTTGTCTATTTCTAGCATAAGTCATTCTAAGTCTGTTATAATGAGGTTTAGAATTTCCAGTTCATAAATAGAGTCAATAGTCAGAGTTAGAATGCTTACCCTGTGTGTCTTGAATTCATAAATTTAAACCCTTGTGAAGTCAAGGAATAAAGCTCTGAAATTTGAGGAATTCAAAGTCAATTGCATTTTTATGTATGGTCTGCAATTGAAATATAAGACCCTATGATGAATGACAAAAATTCTGTTCCTGCGCTGTAACCAAGTCGATGTAATACTTGTCATGAGAAATTTAAATGTAATTGAAGGTTATGCATTTGAGCCATTTCAGAAGCTAGAATCACCAGGAATGAGAACTAGGCTGTGAGAGAGATTGAGTGACATCCAAAACAGCACCCAAACTAACGGAGTGTTCATTTCTGAATATCCAGACAATAGCTGAACCCAGCAAGAGTTTGACATATTCCACTTTGGTATTTGAGCATTGAAAAGGTTCAAGTGTAGTTCAAAGGATATCAAACTTGAGAAGAGCTGATACACATCAGAGTAGTTTTTAAAGCTCATAAAGGGCTGGAGCTAGATAATTGGGGTATCATAGCGGTCTCTAGTCTTACAGTAGATATCCTCCTTGCTCCTATCAATAAGTTTTTGAAGAAAGTAAAGCTATGCTGCCTGATTTCAACTGGGTTGTACAGAATAGTGCCGCAATCATCCCTCAATTGGGAGATTCGGTTGATGCTGTGGTGGAAGAATGAAGTATTCTTATCCTGGCTTGTTTTAAGAAGGATTTCCTTGTTAGTCCCTTGAGAAGGTAAATGGATTGCGCCTGTGCACAGACTATACAGCAACCGGCAAGCAAGGAGCTAAATAGTTTGCTAAAATTGTCTTGCTATCAGCTATCATGAAATTCAGAATGGAGCCTTCTGATGTTTGAAAAATTGTTTTAAGACTAAACACGGCCTTTTGAATATTTGGTGGCACCTTCTAGCTTATGAGGATCATTAATGACACTTTCAGGCCTTATCTGAGTTAAATTTGTTGTACCCTAGTTTGTTGACTCTTTGTTTACAGTAGAGCGAAAGAAAACAAAGAGCTATTTACTGACCCTACCTATTGATTAGGTATGAGCATTTCGGACTTTAGACAGCCCATAACATTGGTTAAGGAAGCGCTTTCAACAGCCAATTATGAAGCTAGAGCCTTTGTCTAGTCATGCTATAACTATCCCATATCCCATGCTTAGACATGATATACATATCCTATGCTTGGACATGATAGAATTATCCCATGCTTAGACATGATATAAATATCCCAGGGGATCCGATTCCATAACACATGGGAGGATAAATTGCAACAGGTTCAGGTTGTAATTGAAATTCTTTGAAATCATAAACTAGAAACCATACTGAAAATATTTGTTTGGGCAAGAATCCCATCTTAGATTTGTTATTGATGTTTAGGGGTGCATGTTGATCCTGATAAACTTGTTGGAGTGGCCTACTCCACTAATGTTTCAGATCTTTTTTGGCAGGAATAAACTTCAGAAAGTTCATTCATCATTTTTTTGATATTGCTCATCCTCTTAATCAGCTTACTGCAAGCTGTAAACAGCTCTGCTCGAATTCAACAACTAATGAGGCTTTCAAGAAACTTAAAGCATGCTTTATGTATAGCGCCTTTGCTTGTTCTTCCTGGATTGCAACAATCATTTTAGGTAGGGATGGATGTCTTGCAATTTTCTTTTGGTGCTGTTCTTAAGCAAGGGGATCTAGTCGCCTATCATTTATAAGCTTTTTGTAAAGCTAAAGTTGAGTTTTAGTGCATATGATAAAAAGTTATATGCATTGTTTCAAGTGCTTAGGCATTGGGTTGTCTTTTCATCTGCAAACAGATGGTCAAACATAAGTTCTTAATGGGAGTGTTGTGCATGCTTTTTGGATTCATCACCAGTCTGAAAAACAGTGGGATATGTATCTTCATGTAATCTAGCACAGATAAGATTGGGCTCATGCATCATTAGCAACTCTTCCTTTGAGGTATGTTATGGTTTTCAACCACCTGCAACATATGAGTCGTTAGTACAGTCTGCCAGTTCCTTCGACTGTTTTAGTTTTTGAGCAAAACGAAAAAGGGAAAGTCTTTGCCTTTATTATTCACTTGGAAAAATTGAATCTCAAAGTAAAAAAACATTTTTTGTAGATATTTGCCAAATCCAAAGCTCTTTAGGATCAACATCAAGTTCCACATCACTTTAAAGTTGGTGATAAAGTCTGGCTGTATTTGAAGTGGAGTCTGGCCACAGATTTATGTAGCATCATCATCATAAACTTGACTCTTTGCATTCTGGTCCTTGAGGCTTGTACCATTAAGCTGGCTGTTGGAGTTAATACTTCTCGACTTTATTTACCAGCTCAATTGGGCATCCATGATGTTGTAAAAGTACACTTTTGAAAATCCAAACTTGAACAAGGAGGAGGCAGCTAACTCTATGTATTTGGTCAGTTAAAAAGGGACATCACCCTTGCTAGCTAAATGGGTCTCTTGGATGCCTTCTGAATATCAATTTCCCCATTTAAAAGAGAAAAAATTGGGGACAATTTTCTTGAGGGAGGAAATGATGTATATTATGTAATGTAATAATGTTTCTCAATTTAAGAACACTGCCGTTAGTAATTGATTGAACAGTTTTGTAAGAGGTGAGCTCATAAATGCTTCTGCACATCTCTTGTTTTTTTTGTAATCTCAAACTAAATTAACTGAACAACTGTACAAGAGAAACAGGTCCCTGGCCTGCCAGCCTGCCTTGAACGAAACCCAGCATTAGTCAAGATCCAAACAAAGAGTCTTAAACATAACCGGGTTCATGGCTGGGCCTGCCCAGTAGGAAACTAGTCCCTGCTTAGCCCAAAACAAAATAGTCTTAGTGCTGAGTTGTTCAAAAAGATGGACTACCACAGAAACTGACATATAAAACTTGAGAACAGGATAACTAAGATGAGTCATCAAAAACCAAAACATAATTATCAAAACCTGACAGTCATGTTGCTGGAGAAGGCTGGAGGTCTTCATTAACAAACTGAATAGGAATGGGGGAGCATACCTTGACTCCTGAATCGGGCTTGCCCATCTCAATGCCCAAGTCGGGCTATAGACACCCCATTCGGGGAGCTGCACACCTCATTTTGTCTGAAAGATATTCAGAGAATTTAATAGAAAGTTATTTGTTTGACTTGCCTTTCTTTCCTTTCAGTGACTTTGGAGTGTTCAATCTTTAAAGACTAAAGAAGGAAGGCTCTGACTTCCCTAAGCTCACATTAATTGTAATACTCCACTGAGCACCTCAGGGTTCCATTTGCTCACTCTGCAGTGGGAATCAATTTTGCTTTTTCTTCCTTGGGCTATCAAGTTTTTTCTGATCAGCAGAAGATGTTGAAGGGTTCCTGTTTACTTGTCCTTATTGCTAAGGTTTGGTAGCTTTTGAGTTTTCAAAAGAGAAATGTGCTACTTACTGCTGCACTGATTGGACACAACATCCCTTGTTGTTGTTTTCAAATTCAAAACCCAACTCTACAATTCTGAAGCTCATGTAGAATATCATCAACTTGCTTGCGCAGGTGCTTTGCAAAAGTTATTTGACATTGGTAAAGCTTATTATCCCTTTTCAAGATAACTTTGTTATTTTCCTTTGGAGATGACCAGCTTTCTAGCATAGATGCTTAGTGTGTATATTAGTCTTGGCGACTTTGACAACCTTTGTGGTTGGTTTACAACAGTGTGTGAGAGTAGTTGTTAGTAGCGTTTCACAGGGATGTATCCCCGAGGCCGGGGGATGTGTTTCCTGCATTTCCTGACGGGATATGGGTATACATATATTAGTGTCCCCAAACACAGGGGGTGCCATTTCCACATCCTTGGGACGTTGCTAGCAAATGGGGGACATCCTGGGGACATCTGGGTATCCGTAGATCCCCATTGAGGAATGTCTGGAAATCCTCAGAGGTCACAAAAAATGGCCATTAAAGCACTTTAAATTTCATTTTTTTATCGTTTTACAAAAAATATTTCCTTTCTGGTGGGTCCCACCTTGCAGACAACAACATAAAAAGGATTTTCCAATCCTAAACATGTCAATCACATCATTTTGAACTGAGAAAAATTGCAACGGCAACCAATAATTGTTTTTCAGCTACAGCGGGTTGTTTTTAGCAGAAGGGAGCAGATATTTTGCATTTCAAATTCGATATAAAATGTAAAAATTTATATTTATTAATATATTTGTGGGGTCTCTCCATCCATCCCCGAATCTCATTCCCCCTTCCCCGTTCCTAAACCGGTCTGAGATATAGGTTGCAAGATAAAACACTTCCCATCTGTTGTCTGGCTGATCCTAGAGCTATATTTAAGTAGAGACTATTTATGATCAGCCTGTGTTACTTCTCATTTCTGTTCACCCTAGTTGTATTAGAAAAAGGTCAATGCCGTGGTTTGTATTCTATTTGTGTGTATTCTTCTAAATCTTAATTCACTCAAGCTCTACTCATCTTTTGAGTATTTTTGTTAAAAGAAATTCAAGATTTCCAAAATTTATTGTTATAAAAAATAGCAGTTTGAATATAAGTACTGAGGAATATATATGTTTTGCTTATATTGCATTGCAGGTTCCCTTCTGCACCAGTTTGGCTTGGAGTGCAGATGGAAGCACATTGTTTTCTGGGTATACAGATGGTGTTATCAGAGTTTGGGGAGTTGGTCGTATTTGAGTTGCAGAAATGCTGTAAAAGTCTTTTGGCTTTCAGATCATAGTTGGAGTCAAATTACTTCTTTTCTCTGTTGTTGAGGTATAGTGTACCAATCAATAGTATTTTTTTCTTGAAATAAATGTCGGCGTTTTTGAATCTTTCCTTAATGAGATCAAGATTGCATTATGAGATTCACTCCCTCAACAAAATGCAATGCTTTTTGCATTTTTACTTGAGAAAAGTATAGATGTTTGAGTTCAGGTATATATTGTATTTTCAAATTTTATAACTTTTTCCATGCAGCCTCCATGATCATTTTAATGTGGTTCCATTTGTGTTTTATCTTTGTAGTGAAACGTAAGAGCAGATGATCACCGAGTGCCTAAATGTAGGAATGGAGATATATCTCTTAATTTTTTGCGTTTCTTGCTTTACCTGTTTATATTTGACTTGGAATTCTGCAGCTGCATGGTTATTTCTAATTACAAGGTCTTTACTGAAAGTCTTACTTGACCAGACCTGCAGAGCAAAAATTGATTTTAGAAACACATGTTGTTAGTGGCATGTTATAGAATAACCAATCTTTTAATGTGAAATAAGGATGTTTCGCTGCTCAACATTTCAGGATAAATGGTATAAAAGTATATTTACAATGATTTTCTCCTGGATGCACTAGCAGTTAATTTTATTTTATTTTGATTGAGGGAAAAATGGCTTAGAGATTTTAGTGGAGCATTATTTAAAATGAGGTATATGTTTCAATTGTTAACAAATTCCATCTATTGATATGCAGGATGCAATCTAGCCCTCACAGACTTTGAAGTTTTGATTGTTTACCTTCACCTATCAAGAAATCAATTCACTTGTTCTAAATCCAACATTTTTTTTTTCCATCAAGAATTCATAAATTCATGCATTATGCTGTTCCGTTACAACCATAAGTGTTAAAACTGAGACTCCCAATAATTAAGAACAAACTAATATACTCCATACTCCCAGGATGTTATAGGTTAAGAATCCATGAAGCACTTGAATGAAATGCAGGGCAAGTGGAGAAGACTACTAGGGGAAGGACGAGCTCTACGAATAGTGTGAGATCTTTTAAGTCACCAATAACAATTTTAAACTACTAGCTTCAAATCCACGGGTTTAAGACATTTTAGATGAAGCGAGCAAAATTATAATACAATTTGAAAAAGTTGTTTTCTTTGTTAGGAACCAGATATATTATAATAAGCAGAAAACATAAATATTGCAACAAATACCGGCGGAACAACATATAGAGAACCACAACACCAAAAATGAGACCTTTATTGATAGATAGCCAAGTTCACTTGCCTCTTCGAGGTGGAAACCTCCAGCAGAGCATAGCTTCTAGTACAATAATTTTCAAGACAAAACTTTCCCATGTCTTCTACACTTCTATTTATACTAATTATATATTCTAAAGAACATTTTAGAGGAAGATCTTTCTAGAAGCGAAAGCTTCTATTAAGTCCTTACATTCACCTGTTCAAATTATTGTATAGGTTTTGTTATCCCCCCCCATGCTAGGGATAACGAAGGAGATGATGTCTCGAGGCCCTCAGGTTGCAAACATGGAATGCTGAGAGGTAGATGAGCAAGTAGAGGCCCATATCTTACCACGCATCACCATTTGATCGATGGAAACATCGTCCACCGCACCAACTTGACTCACAGAGGACAACATGTCTTACTTCATGAGGTAACGAGTTCAATGTTGTGGTAAGTATCATTTTAATATTTGAAGCATTTGAACATGTTGCAAATGATCCTTTCTTGATTTTAAAAACGTTTGCTTGGAAATTATGCCTTTTGCGTCATTTCACCTTAGTGGTTGACATGTTCTAGTAAGTGGGTTACCCTTGGGAAAAGGGCTCTACCACTGGGGGGTCTCCTTGATAGGTCATTGTACCATTCCCACACCATACTTATCACTTTTCATTACTCCTCACCTTTCGTTTTCTCATCTTTTGGGATCTCAGGCATATTGACCCAAGAAGGTCTTGTACCTTATTTCATGGGAAGAAGGGGTTGAAGGCCTAGAGGTAGATTGCAATTGCTATAAAAGAATAAGAAAGTAATGCTGAAAATAAAATGAACACAACAAATAAGGACCATCAAAAGCTCAACTTGAGCTCTACTTACTCAGTGCCTGCCCCGATCCTAAATAGCAAATGCGAAAGCTTGAAAACCTTATAAAGGGAACTAGCAAATTATAAAAAAATGAAAGCATGGATTAAAAATATGGCTAAGAAGGGGTCTGGGAAAATTAACACGCAAATAGTTGGTAACTCAAAAACAAGCTCACCCTCTACAGAGGCACCCATAAATGAGACAATATGAGCCTTTGTATGTCAAGAAACCAAATGCCCAAAAGTTACACCCCCATCCACTTCACACTCTCTTACATGACTTAAAAATGGTCTTTTTGGGAAACACTCCTTGACTTGGGGAATGATCTACCCAATAGGTCACCATGAAAACCCTCCCATACTTAAATTTGACAAGTTATATAAGGTATTTGAGCATATGTTTATTTTGAAAAGGGGGGATTTGATGCACATGTTTAGGTGGTTCTTTTATTAGATATAACTTACTTGGCACGATACTTGTGACTTGTGGACCCTTGGAGGGAGACTCTGTTTGTCGTTGCAGGGCTTTGCCATGTGAGAGTCTTTTCATCGAGGCATAAGGTCACAGGGACTTTCATTGGGGCATGAAGCCCACTGGTTGGATGATGCACCCCCTCTCATTGGACACATGAGAGAAGGAACATTGCCTTTGGAGGCACTTAGAGACCATGAGGTGATCACATTCCATCCCCTCGCCTTTGGAGGCCTAAGACATAATCTTCTAGGCCCTAGACGTCACATGGGCTTAATGTTTTTGATGGGGCTTTAATGGTTGATGGTGACGTGACATGGTTTTATGGAGAGAGAGACACTTGGCATGCATTATGACACTTGGTAGCAGGGCATATGGCCCTTGGAGGCCCAACATTTTTCATCAAAGGTCAAATCATCCTTTAGGACATGACGTCACCCCTAAAAGGGGATTTTCTTTATGCAATTTGAATTTTAAGATGTAAAAGCGCAAATAGAGGAGGTCAACCTCCCTAATTTGTGGTTGACTTTAGATAAGTGGACAAATTGGTTTTACAAGACCTTATATAAATAGAGGTCTTGTCATTTTTCATTTTCATCACAAGTTGTTGATGATTGCAGCTATGTGAGACATTCTCCAGGACATAAACCTGAGAGAGAGCCCCTGAGAGGGGTGTGTGGTTCCTATCTGAGACAGAGTTGGAACATAGAGATGGCCTCCTCCTTACAGAGAGTTGAGAATAACTCTAGATGATTCTCTTGTGTAACATAATGAGAAAGGAGATCTGTAGAGTTGGACGTGTCTGTGGCTGAGCACAAGGTGAACATGTGAAATCCCAAAGTGTTGGGTGCATCGTCATGAGACAGAGATGAAGATGTTGTATTAGCCTCCTCTGAGCAGAGAGTCGATGATGAAACTCCAGATGACTCTCCTGTGTAATGCAGTGGGAAAGATCTGTTGAGTGGACGAGCACAGGTGAATGCGATCTTAGTGGCTGAGCACTAGTAAATAAGTGGTTCTTCTGTGTAATGCAGTGAGCTAGAGATATGGACATCCCTATGGATATGCCCCTAGTGGCTCAACACTAGTGGGTGTATGAGATCCCTTGCTATATTGTTCAAGAGTCAGACCTGCCTGTAACCCTAATTGTAATGTAAATGGTAATGGTCGGCCCCACCACAATGTAATTGATAATTAATGTAAAAGATAATTAATCTGGTTAATATTAACTATATTATGAGATAGAGAGGTCGACCCTGTTGTGCTAATAAACTTGACAGGTCAAGTCTAATATAAGTAAAGGTAAATTCTCCTTTGAGGAATCATATCTTTTGTGTGAGTTTGGAAATTTTGGCAAGTACACCACCTTGGGAAAAGTGTGCACCTCTCTTGGGCACTAGTCTTCTAGGGTTTGCAAGCACCCTCTTGTGTGCTAGGTTTTCTTGGTGGTGAAGGTCTTTCTCTTGAAGAATATAGCAAAGGATTTGACTGGGTTTTCTTCCCTTGTTGAGAAGGGTTTCCAAGGATATTTCTTGTGTTCTTGTGCATGGTGTTTCTTCTTGTGATCTTGATTGCTACAACATAATAGGTTATGGTTTAAGTTAAATGCTAAAAATGGAATGAACTTCATGCTTAACCTTACCTATTGAAAAATCAACATGGTATAAGAACATAGGTCTTGAAGAACCCATTGCACAAACTACAAGCTTTTACTAGCCATCCCTCCTCTTTTGTAGAATCGTACGACCCTCCTAGGGTTCCCATAAATTTCGTACGACCCTCTTCTTTTGGGTGTTTCAGCCCTTAAAACTTGGACGTTGAGGCAAATTTTGGCATAGCAGAGTATGACCTTCTCCAGAGACTCAGAGTGAAATTTCGAGCATTTTGAAAATTTGGCCCTATGGTTTCTAGGGTTTCACAATTTTCTGTAGATTTCTGTTTTTAGGGTTTCTGTAGCTCTTTGAAGAAGCCTTCAAGATTACCTGTGTTCTTCTATCTTTCAAGGCTTATTGTTGGCAATCATAAGCCCAACAAAACCTAAGGTTGCTAGCCTAGACCAACCGTTAGGTTTTCTAGCCCAATTAACAAGGGTTTGTGAAGAATCTAAAAATATGATGAACAAAACTATGATGGAAGATAAGCTTGATTGATCAAGCAATTTCAAGTTTCTGGAAGACAAGACTTCAGAATAAAACTTATTGTGGGTGATACAAAAAAGGTTTACCAAAGACAACTATTGATGAATGGAAGGAAGATAACGATCAAACAAGGAAGCCAATCATCTACACAAGCTCTTACATTGAAGGGCCAACTTCAAAGTAACAAGATGACAAAAGGTGACATCGTGACTACCTTCTTCATGAAAGATCTCAGAGGACATAGATCAACCAGATGCCATTGGAGAAATCATATCAACACCCTCAGGTATGCACTTGTATATATATTATTTGTATCATTGTCATGAGTGTAATTGCAGGAGGAAAGAACCTTTTTGCTGAAGTCATGGATCCAAAGGAATCTCAGTGCATTCAGAGGAACAACACACTGGAAGTGAAGACTCCATGTTTGATTGTTGTAATTGTCATTCCTCTAACCTATATTTCTAAAGTTTGCTACATTACAAGTAGGTGATGTAGCTGTGACAACAATCCTTAAATTGTTTTGATTCTAGAGATATACTCATTATTCTCCTTTAGGAGATATTCTTGTGTTGGTTCCTTTTGTTTTAATGTGCCAGACAGGTTAACAACAAATGAAGATGTTTATCCTTCAGAGGGAGTCACTTGACTTAGAGGGAGTCACTTGACTCAGAGGGAGTCAAAACTATTTGAGAAAGAGGAAGAATAGAACCATCATTGAGGCAACCAATGCAATAATACATGATCATAATCCTTCTATGATTCTATGGGCAGAAGCATGCATGACATAGTATATGTTCATAACAAGAGTCTTCTCCAGACTTTGAAAAACATAACTCCCGAAGAAGCCTTCACCAGAGTGAAGCCTGAGATTGAACACTTCAGGATATTTGGGTGCCTAGTGTATTTTCATGTATCCAAAGAGAAGAAGTCCAAGCTAGACCCTTCCAGGAGAAAGGATAAATTTATGGAATAACAATGAATCTTCAAAGACATTCCAGATCGACATCCCCGGTCAGAGACAAATTGAGACAAGCAGAGATGTTGTCCTTGAAGAAGAAATAACCTTTCAAAGATCCAACGAATCTCAGATGGAGATTGACAGTGAGACAATACCTTCTCCCCCTTCAACAATTCAGAGGGAGACAAACATTATTTCAGTTAATCGAGTTGCTCCAGTTGATATGTCCAGAGATATTGCACTAAGGGCATACAAGGCCTGCCTAGGCTCACTCTGTAGGAGGCAGAGAAACATACAAGCCTCTCAAGGCACATCCTGAGAAAGCAAAAGATATTCTCGAGCTTGTTGAAATAATGTAACTACAAAGAGTATTCTAATTATTATTGATGTATTATTCATTAGATCAATCCCCTTTTGCGGATTGATCATGTCCGGTATTGTAAATGTCCAAATCCCCTTTTGCGGATTGGTCAAAACATAATTGTAATAGGCAAAATAAGAAGTCGGCCCCAATATATATATATTAAAGGTGGTTATAACCACCCAGAAGAAGAGGTTGGCCCTGCCAGTGAAAAGACACCTCCACACGTGCCAGAATTGTATAAATAAGGAGGCTAGCGCCTCACTTAGACACAGACTCACTTGTTCATCAAGAGACAAGTTCAAAGCTGCAGAGAGAGAGAGAGAGAGAGAGAGAGAGAGAGGCACATTCTTGGGAGAGGACTTTCTGTATTTGTTTTGAGTTATCTCTTGGCATTGTATTGACTATCTATAATAAGGAAGTTTTGCTGGGTTTTCACCCCCACGAAGGTTTCCCAAGATAAATGACGTGTCTCTTGTGATTGTGTATTTCTCAGTGATCCTATCTATGTTATTGTTATCTAGTGAAATGCAAAGAACTCTAATAATAGCTTAAACCTTAACATGGTATCAGAGCTAAGATGAAGAGAGCATCTTTCACAAGATAAAGTGAAAAACGTCACTGTTGCTGTACATGCAAATTATGGCTTTTTGTTGATAAAGTATTTCAGCCCCAAAACCATCTAGAAAAGTGCGCCCTTCCTCAAGGATCACTTTGGCATCCTCAGCGCAATTTTTCAGTGGTTAGATCTCCTGGAAAGTGAAACCCTAGTTTTCACAAAGTACCATAATTTCCAGAAAACCAGAAGCACTAGTGCAGAAATCCGCAGATCAAGTTTGGAGGGGTAAAAGTTGGATCTTCCAAGATCCAAACACACCAGACTACTCGCCTCAGCCAAGCGCACCTCCTGGTAATTTCATAATTTAATTTTGAGCATTTTCATTTTTGGACATTTTCCTAGCTCCAAGTAAAAGATGTCTGCAAGCACTAAGATTGTTGACAAGCTGGAAGGTGTGGAAAACTTCCGTGCTTGGAAGTATAGGATTGGTCTCATTCTTGAAGAGAATGACCTAGTAAGATTCATCAAAGAAGAAGTACCAAAACTCGCCGATGCTGCAGATAAAGAAAAGCACCAAAAGGACACGATCAGGGCCAAAAGAATCATTGCAGATTCAATCAAAGATCACCTGATTCCTTATGTGTCACCAAAGAGATTCCAGAAGGAAGGACAACGAAAGGAACGAGATTACTCATTTGTCCAATGCTACCATTGTGGCAAGATGGGGCATATTGTGAGACATTGTCCAGCTAGACGAGAATAATACAAGAGGAAAAATAAGAAGCACCATGCCCATGCGGTTGAAGATGAAGAGCCACCTGCAAAGATGTTAAGAGAACAAATTAAAGACTATGTCTTAATCTCGACCCTCTCAGGATTGGTAACACCTAGAGAGGACACTTGGCTCATTGATAGTGGTGCTTCCAAGCACATGATAGGTCAAAGATATATTCTCTCTTGCATTTCAGAAAAGAAGTTTTCTCAGAA
>SNQJ01S0021105.1:20083-39179 GCA_010110895.2 Picea sitchensis | reverse complement strand
GACAAGGAATCCAGCATCCAGGAGCATGAAGACAAAAGCCACAATGCCACGGATATGCAGTGGACTGCCGGCGGGACACCTAGCAGCAAGGAACCATATCTTGGCCCCTTGCCCGAGTATGTTCCTCAATATACAATGCTTGTTCCATATTCTAGCTCTAGTGGCTCTCATGGCAGATAAATAGGTCTAGTTTTTTTTCTAAGTACTGTTAGAAAATTTTCTACTATAGATATACGGTTGGCTGAGCTGGTTTCTCCTCACGGAGCAGCTCAGTAATTACAACCGCTTTACTCTGTCTTTGTACCCTGGATTCTGGTTCTGAGAAGGTTTTTTATATAATACAAACACTCACTTACTTAAAAAAAATATATATATTTAGAGCACACCTGTGTGATGCACAGAAATGGTGCACTAAAGGAAGAGAATTTTAATGTATTTAGCATGAACAGGTGTAAGTGCACAAAGATGGTGCACTAAAAGAAGAATGTGCACATTCCAGAAGTTTTGCACAGACTATCTTAGTGCACGATCTTTGTATTATTTAGGTTGGTGAGCCTGGATGCAAAAATACCAGTACCTATGTACTGAGAATGTAAATGAACATATAGGCTGGTGATCCTGGATATTTTTGGCCAGGGTGCCTATGCGGTTATTAGGCTGGAGAGCCTAGATGCTAAAGGCCAGGGAGCCTATTTTTGTAATATGTAAACACTCATTTTATTAATAAAGTACATCATTGTTGCAGACCGACCCACAAATGAGTATGGGGGGATAAACTCCACTAGAAAGGGAAAAGGGGGCTAAGAATCTAGAAAAGGGCTAATATAGGGGGATTAATCCCAATGGAATATTATATTAGTATTCCTTAAAGCTAAAGTAATGGATATGAATATATCCTAAGTTCTAAAGCAGGGACAACGAAGTCCCTTGGGTGTCAAGTGTCTTAAAAGACACATGCAGATATATATTTGAGAAGATAGTGCGAAAAGGGGGGATGATCGTTATTTGGTCGAATTTTCCTTCACGAAGGAAGCAAAGAATCGTACCTGATGGTACTAGAATGTAATGAGATACCCGTACATGTGTTGGTTAGCTCGGGAGATGGATTGAAGAAGACAGTTGTCAAGCCCGTGAGAATTCTCTCCATGTGAGAGAAATGATGGGAATTGATTTCCCAAGGTGCCAAACTATAGCTACAGGGATCTGAGACTTACTTTCTGACCTGTTTTTGAATCCTTGGAAGGGAAGTGGGGAATTCGAAGGACTGTTGAGTAGAGTAGTGACACCCTTCCTCGGTGGGACAGGCATGTGGGGAAGGGGAGACTGTAGGTTGTTAGTTTGAGTAAGAAATTTTGTTAGAGTTTATATGTTGTTAAAGAGACCTTAGCATGGGTTAGGAACCCTTTTCCCTGGTGGAATTTAGCCCCAACTCGGGGGTGACCCACTGCTAAGATTTATGAGCAGTGCGGTCTAAGGCTAGGAGGAACATGGAAGGTCTGCATGCAGTTGGTGTTTATTTCCAAAGATAAGTGTCATTCATTTGCTTATTTCATTACCGTGTGTTTGTATGTGAAATTATGATTTTTCTTCCATGGAATCTCTGTTGTTAAATTCTATGTATGAATTTTTATTGTTGCATGCATGTTGTTATTAATTTCGCTTAACTTTGTTTAGATGCAGAACTTATTATTTAGTGTAATGGTATCAGAATTTGTAATTCTGTGTGGCATGGCCAGTTCGGGGCTGGGAACATTACATGAAAAAAATTGTTGAGTCCCTGATAATGGGGACATTAAAAATTCGTATCAGAGTGATTTTATTTTAGCTGCCAGTAATGGCGACATTACAAAATGGTATCAGAGCCCAGTGTTTCAATATTGAGCTTGCATGAACCATGTAGCAAGCGCAGAAGTGAAATTACAAAGTTTACAAGTGAACTGTTTGACAGAATGTCAGAAAGAGTTCATTTGCAAATTGTTTGACAAAAATGTTTATGGTGTTTCCGTGGTGAAATCGGGAGCATCTGGTGAAATTGAGCCAAAGCCCCAATTTATGTTGTTAAATTCCTGAGGAATTTGGGAAATTTGGTCTAAGGATGAGTTTTTTCGGACGTTAATATTTGTCTGAGCAAATTTAGACATGTAATTGGTCAAATTTTAATTCAACTTAAGGCTATGGCTGACTGAATAAAATTGAATAAATTTAATGGTTGCAGAGTGACCATGGTGAAATTGAGTGAAATTGGGAAAAAGGCCCAATTTCTTGCAGCTAATTAATGGTAAATTTGAAGTGAAGTAGTCGAATTTGAAAAGTAGTTCACAAATGTTTGTGTACAAGGATGGATTTGGTTGTATTGATCTTGGTCACAGAGATCTAATGACAGGCCAAGAAGGAATTCCATTTTTGGGAGAATTTGAGCATTTTTTGGATTTTGGAAAATAGCGAAATTGGAAACATTTCAGTATTTTTTTGTATGTTGACGTCAGCATGATGNGGGGGGGGGGGGGCATGTGTCAATTGACATGGTGGCAGGTGACTTGTACTTCCATGGTGGTAGGTATACGGAGGTAAGGATTTAGAAAAATGGCTAAGTGTTGGACTTATTTTGAGTCTGTGAGTCCGCGAAGATGGAAAAATGGAAAATTATTGAGACTTATGATGAGTTTGTGAGTCCGCGAGTCCGAAGAAGTGGAAAAGTGGTTTAAGTGATGAGACTTTTCGGATAGACGCATGAAAGAAAGGTTACAAGACCATGAGTCTGTGAATCTGCGAGTCTGATGAAGTGGAAAAATGGTTAATTATTGGGACTTATTATGAGTATGTGAGTCTGCAAAGACGGAAAAATGGCTAAGTGTTGAGACTTATGATGAGTCTATGAGTCTGTGAGTCCATGAGTCTGAAGAACAAAAAAATGGCTAAGTGTTGGGAATTATTATCAGTCCATGTGTCCGTGAAGACGGAAAAATGGCTAAGTGTTGAGACTTATGATGAGTCCATGGGTCTTCAAGTCTACGAGTCCGAAGAAGTGGAAAAATGCTTAAGTGTTGGAACTTATTATGAGTTTGTGAGTTCGCGAAGACGAAAAAATGGCTAAGTGTTGAGATTTATGGTGAGTATGTGAGTCTGTGAGTCTGAAGAAGTGGGAAAATGACTAAGTGTTGGGACTTATTATGAGTCTGTGATTCCGCGAAGACGAAAAAATGGCCAAGTGTTTGTTGAAATATTGTAACTTCGAAGAATATTCTACCTAATAGGGAATGTTGAATAATATTATTATATTATATTTATTAATTAGGCCCTATTGTGCCTTTGGAAAATTCGTCCCTTTTGTTCCTTGACTGTTAAATGTAAATTAAGAGGGTAAAGTGACAATTCAGCCCAGACCTAATTATAGGTTGTCCATACCACTATTTATAAGAGAGGTCAGTGCCTCATTTGGACACACTCACCAACCAGCTCTGCAGTGTGCAAGTATTGGAGGAGAAATCGTTGCAACTGGGGTGACGTCAAGGAGGTTTTTGTCTATCTCTTGGCATTTCTTGGTTAAGCGGTGTGATACTCTTCCTAGTGAAGGAGTAGAGGAGGATCTTTGGTTCGATCTTTGGTCTATCTATATTGAGGAAGTTTTTGTTGGTTTTTCTCCCTCGTGAGGGTGTCCTAGGATAATCTGTGTGACTTTATTTTTTCTATGATTTCCTCTCTTTCAGTGATCTTATTTATGCAACTAATGTGCTAAATGATTATAATAATAAAGAAGAATCGTAATTGCTAGTTGTATAAGTAGTTGTAATAGTATTGAAACTTTTTGAAAAGACTTATAAAAGAAAGGTTACAAGTTTGTGAGTCCAAAGAAGTGGAAAAGTGACTAAGTGTTGGGACTTATTATGAGTCTATGATTCCACAAGTCCGAAGAAGTGGAAAAATGGTTACGTATGGGAAATCTATGGGCAGACTTATGAAAGGGAGAGTTATGCTTTCGTGAGTCTATGAGTCCACATAGATGAAAATAATCTAAGTATTGAGACTTTTTGAGTGGACTTATGAAAGGAAGAAGTAAGAACTCGTGAGTTTGTAAGTTCGTGAGTCCATGAGTCCAAGAGTCCAAGAGTCCGCTTAGATGAAAAATAATCTAAGTGTTGGAGTTATGAGTGCTTGAGTCCGTGAGTCTGAGATTCCACGAGTCCGCTTAGATGGAAAATAATCTAATTGTTGGAGTTATGTTTCTGTGAGTCCACGATTCCGTGAATCCGTGACTCTACAAAGATGAAAATGGTTAAGTATGGGAACTCTTCGGACGATCCTATGAAACGGAGTGTTATACTTCCATGAGTCCACGATTATGTGAGTCTGTGAGTCTTCGTAGATGAAAATAATCTAAGTATTGAGACTTTTCGAGCGAATTCATGAAAGAAAGAGTTATGATACATTATTGGAATATAATCATATGAAATTTTATGTAATTGTAAATTATTAAGCCTAACAAATTTTGTTGGCTGCACATTTTGCAAAGTTAACAGTGTTTATATCAGAACAGGATCACCACAAAGTTCAAAATCATGGAAGATGCATAGGGGGATTCCAGCCATGAAGAGGATATCAGAGAGATGTATATTAATATGGGTAATGCAGGTACAAATTCAAATGGACATCGAGAAGGTAAGGGAGATAACATGAATTTGGTAGAGACTATAAAAAGTATGCAAAAGGATGCCCAGACTTATAAAGTTGATAATGAGAGCCTTATGAAATCCAAGGAGCAACAAGAAGACTTCAACATCAAGTTAGTGCAAATCTTGGATAAAATAGAGAAAAAGATGGGTAAGGAGACCGAGTCAAGAAAATCAGGAAGTCACGAGTCTCACAATGAGAGGGGAAGAACAAGAAGTGTTGGCAGGCATCACCATGATTCTCCAAGGAATTCAACTAAGAGAGCACATAGAAGTTCAAGTACATCCCTTGTTAGGAAGCATTAGAAAATGTCTAGGGCGGATGAGCTACAAGGGGAAATGAACAAAATTAATCCTCCTACATTTGATGGTGAGCACAAGAAGGATGAGGATGTAGAGACATGGCTACTAGGCATGAGGAATTATTTACAATTTCATAACTACTCTTCACAAGAAGAAGGAAGAATTGTCATTTATTAGCTCAAGGGAAAAGCATCAATGTGTTGGGATGAATTTGTGTAGGTACAACACATTGATGAGAAGTAGGTCACTTGGAGGGAATTCAAGAGGTATTTCCAAAAGAAACACTTGACTAAGTGCTACTATGATAAGAAAGCGAAAGAGTTCTTTGAACTCAAGCTTGGTAATATGACCATAGATGAATATGAAAGAAGGTTTTTAGAGTTGTTGAAGTACTTTTCTTTCATAAAGGATGAGAAACTTAATATTGAAGGGTATTTGAGTGGGTTTCCATCATTTATCAGTGATAAGATATAGTATGATGATCCCAAGACACTAGAGGAAATTTTAAGAAGGGATAAATGCCTTTATGATCAGTTTAAAGGAATATTTGAACATCATACCTTTAGGTTCATATGACTGCCTAATTGGTATGGATTGGTTGGACCAACATCATGTTGTCCTAGACTGTTATAATAAGGCATTTACTTTCTTATATGAGAAAGGGAATTTAAGAACAGTACAGGGAATTCCCAGGGAAGTAACTGTTAGAGAAATTTCATCCTTGTATCTGAAGAAGAGTTACAGGAAAGGGTGTCAAATATTTGTAGCACATATGGAAGAGACACCTAAAGACAAGGTACCAAATATTGAATATTATGCAGTCCTAAAATAGTTTGAAGATATATTCAAGTAAATACCAGAATTTCCACCTAAGAGAGATATTGACCTCTCCATCAATCTGGTGTCAGGAGCAGCTCCAATGTCTAAGACTCCTTACATGATGAGTACACCAGAGCTAAATGAATTGCAAATGCAACTGGAAGAACTTCTGAAAAAGGGGTACATACGCCCAAGTGTGTCACCTTGGGGTGCCCAAGTACTATTTCTGAAGAAAAAGGATGGAACCTTGGGACTTTTCATTGACTTCGGGAAGTTGAAGAAGGTTGTTGTGAAGAACAAGTAATCCTTTTCCCAAGATAGATGACTTATTTGATCAGCTCAAAGATGCAAAAATATTATCCATGATTGATCTCAAGTCAGTATATCATCAGGTAACAATTAGAGAAGAATACATCACCAAGACTGCCTTCAGAACAAGGTATGGCCATTATGAGTTCACAGTGGAGCCATTTGGGTTGTCAAATGCACCAGTTGTCTTCATGTGTCTTATGAATGGTATATACTGAAATTACTTGTATAAGTTTGTCATTGTCTTCTTGGATGATATTTTTATATATTATAAGTCCGAAGAAGAGCATTAACAACACTTAAGAATGGTGTAACAGGTATTGAGGGAGAATTCATTGCATTCCAAATTGAGAAAGTGATCATTCTACCAAAAGAAAATTCATTATTTAGGCCATATCATTTCAGAGGAAGGGATAACAGTGGATCCAAAAAAGATAAGGGCCATTGAAGGTTGGCCAACACCAAGGAATGTCTCAGAGGTGAGGTCATTCATGGGCCTCGCAAGTTACTATAGGATATTTATTGAAGGATTCTCAAAGATTGCACACCCAATCACTTCCTTTCAAAATAAAGGAGTGAAGTTCGAGTGAACATTGGATTGCGAAAAGAGTTTCCAACACTTGAATAAATTATTAACAAGTTCTCCAATACTAAGGATTTTTTATCCAAATGAAAATTTCGTTGTATGCATTGATGCATGTAAAGAAGGACTGAGTGGAGTCCTTAGTCAAAATGGGTATAATGTGGTGTGCTATGAATCAAGGAAGTTGAAGGAGCATGAAAGGCACTATGCTTCTTATGATTTGGAGTTGGAAGGCATAGTGCATGCCTTGAAGATGTGGAGACAATATCTCATGGGGAAAATATTTGAGTTGAGAATGGACCATAGTGGTCTGAAATACTTGTTTGGGCAACCAATTCTAAATGCCAGGCAAAGCAGATGTTTAGATTTCTTCAATGAATATGATTTTGATATAAAACCTATCAAAGGTAAAGAGAACAAGGTGGTTGATGCACTCAACAAGAGGGTGCATGAGATGCATGCTACAACCATTAGCATGTACCAATCAAATTTGAAAGACAGAATTTTAGAAGCTGCAAAATCAGATTTGTAGTACTTAGACATAAGGAAAAATTTACAGAAAGGTATTTTGCAGCAGAAAAGTGAAAAATACAACTTGGAAAAGGGTGACATTCTCAGGTATAGGAACATAATTATGTGCCAAATTCTCAAGAATTGAAAAAATTGATTTTAAAATAAATGCATAATGTGCCTTCTGTTGGACACCCAAGCTACCAGAAAACTATTGTAGATATCAAGAATCAATACTATTGAATGGGGATGAAGAAAGAGGTTGTTGATTTTATTGCCAAGTGTTTGGAGTGTCAAACGGTCAAGGTTGAGCACAAACACCCAGTTGTTCTTCTAAAACTATTACCCATTCCTGAGTGGAAGTGGGAAGTTTTAATAATGGATTTTATCACCAAGTTGCCCAGCAACAACCCAACAACATGATTCCATCATGGTGGTGGTAGACAAGCTTACTAAATTTTCCCACTTTATTCCCGTAAATCTCACTCACAAGGAAATCAATATTGCTAATATTTATATGAGGGAAATTGCTCGACTGCATGGTATACCCAAGACCATTGTGACTGACAGAGACCCAAAATTTACCTCAAATTTTTGGAAAGGATTATTCAAAGGATTTGGAACCAATCTTAACTTTAGCACAACCTATCATCCAGAGTCGGATGGGAAAACAGAGAAACTAAATCAAGTGATGGAAGATATGTTGAAGATGTATGTGATGGATAAACCATCCAAATGGGAGGATTACTTGCAATTGGTGGAATTTTCTTATAAAAATGGGTATCAAGAATCCTTAAAGATGAACCCATTTGAAGCTTTGTATGGAAGAAAGTGCAACACACCGGTAAGCTGGGACAACCCAACATACAGAGAAGTGGTTGGGCCAAAATTACTCAGGGAAATGGAAGAGAAAATGATGAATATAAAACACAATTTAAAGGATTCCCAGGACAGACAGAAAAACTATGTTGATAAAGACAGAACTCACAAAGAATTTAAAGTGGGTGACCATGTCTTCCTGAAAGTAAAATCCAGAAGAAGTTCTGTGAAGTTAGGAATTTGTTCAAAGTTGGTAGCACGTTACTGTGGGCCATTTGAAATCCTAGAAAGGATTGGACCTGTAGAATGCATGCTTTCTTTACCTACATCAATGTGTATTCATAATGTATTCCATGCATCCTTGCTTAAAAAGTATGGACATGATGCTAATCATGTCATTGATTGGAATGTGATTCAGGTGGAGCAAGAAGACGACTTTCAAGTGCATTCGGCATGCATATTGGATCGGGAGATCAATCAACTCTGGAATCAAGCCGTAGGGCTAGTAAACATCCAATGGACCTGGTACGGTCTTGAGGATGCAACTTGGGAGCATGAAGAGGCCATGCGGGTAGAGTATCTGCATCTTTTTGAAAACTATTAAAGTTTTGTTGGTATTTTTGTATATAATGCACTAAGGGTAGTGCATAAATAAGGGGAGGGGAATGTAATACCCCTAGGCCGAACCCCATTTGTACATATAAATGTAAATGCTTTATAAGTTGGTGAGCTAAAGGAGAAGGATCTTTGGTTTGGTTATGTGCGCATTAAGTTAGTGCTCGTGAATCTCATAGTAAAGGAGTGTGCACCATTTTAAAACGAATATAGCATGCAGTTTAATATATTTAGTGTGCACATGTGTAATGCATGGGGATGGCACACTAAAGAAATAGCAGTTTATTGTATTTAGCATGAACCGGTGTAACTACATAAATATGGTGCACTAAATAAGAATGTGCACATTCCAAAAGTTCTGCGCAGACCGGCTTAGTGCACGATTTTTGTATTTTTGAGGTTGTTGAGCCAGGATGAAAAAAGACCAGTACCTTTGTACTGAGAATGTAAATGAACATATAGGCTAGTAAGATAGGATATTTTGGGCGAGAGTGCCTGTGCAGTTATTAGGCCAGAGAGCCTAGATGTTAAAGGCCAGTGAACCTATTTTTGTAATATGTAAACACTCATATTATTAATAAAGTACATCATTGTTGAAGACCGACCCACAAATGAGTATGGGGGGAATAAACTCCATTAGAAAGGAAAAAATGGGATAAGAGTCTAGGAAAGGGTTAAGCTAGGGGGCTTAATCCTAATGGAATATTATATTAGTATTCCTTAAAGCTAAAGTAATGGATATGAATATATCCTAATTTCTAAAGTAGGGACAAGGGAGTCCCTTGGGTGCCAAGTGTCTTAAAAGACACATGTAGATGTATTTTTGGGAAGATAGTGTGAAAAAGGGGGATGATCATCTTCAATCTTGAGGGTTTGAAGAGTGCTAATTCCAGCCAATGCATTACACAATATCGTGGGAGTCAACTCTCCAAATGAAATTGCTTCTACGTTTTCATCTTGAGATGGTTCGTGTTCTTCTTCTTCTTCTTCCTCCTCACAATCTATGTAGAATAATTTCTTCTCACCACACTTATGTTCCTTGTTGTACTTGTTGTCATTCTTCTCACTACATCTTTATGTCCATTGCTGTACTTGTTGTCACAATTAAAGCTATTAAACCTTTTGATTTTATTCCTCCAATTGTTGAGGTATCAACCTTGTAGGTTGAGGTGTTTTAGAAGAAGGAAGCATTTTTTTCTCTATAGATGTTAGGATTGGTCCTTCTAGTAGCCATAGCCATATTTTACTTTCAACATTTATTGGACACCCTAAATGCATTTTCCAACGATTTGGATTCCCAAAGGCTTAACCTCATGTTGGAATGTTATCCTTTAAAGTTCCTATGAATACATCAATAAAGTGCTCATATGGAATATATGTTACCTTTTATATTCAATCTTTGGGAAGTTCTCAATGTTCTTTGTAACTTAACCCTTTTTTCTTGAGGATTTATCAATTCATTAAAGAAGGCTGTCTTTGTAATCCTCATAGTGTGCTATCATTTCTTCCGTGAAAATTTTCCATGACAAGTGATTTATGAACAAAGCCATCGACAGCCCATACACAAATTGATTTGGGTTCTAAATATAAGAAACAATTCATACCTTGTGTGTATTTGGCACATTATGTAGATCAAAGAATTGCTCCATCTCAAGTATCCATGTGATTGGGTCTTTTTCCATCAAACTTTCTCATATCGATCTTAGGAATGTGGGTTGGTATTCAACCCAAAGTAGAGTTTCTTCATTCTTGATTCATCTTTCCTTGTGTCCCCGACTATGAATTTCATGGGATACATTTTCACTTTCAGATGTCCTCTCTATTTGGAAATTTTTCAATCCTTCCATGATCTCCCTTTTTAAACATCCATCTTTAGTATCAATTATTACCTCCAATTTAGCTTCAATTTCTTGAATCCATCATCCCCAGTAGTTCATCTTTTATCATTGTCTTCTTTAGTAAATCATTTGTGTCCCTACGAATTTCTTCACCTTTCATCAAGAGTCCAAGTAGGACCGTCTGAGGCTTATTTGGTGTAGAAATTCCTTTTCTTGGTGGCATGTCAATGAAAGCATCACTTTGAACCTTGATTTGAGGTGGTTCTAGACAATCTTTATTCTTTTGTATCTCCAAAGTTTCATCCCTTCTAGGTATGAAAAATATTTTTATAGTTCTCTGACATTTCTTCTCCGCACGCCGATGGAGTCTGATTGAATGGATGGAGGATGGAGGAATGGATGGAGGAATGGAGCCCGATGGACGGATGGATGGATGGAATGGAGGATTGAAGGAGGATGGATGGGCCGGATGGATGATGTGAGGATGGACGAAAGGACGGATGAAGATGGATGGATGGAAAGGAATGGAATGGAGGATGGAGGAAATGGAGGAGGAATGGAATGGACGGAGGAATGGAGGAATGGAAGGAAAGGACGGATGGACAGGAAATGGATGGAATGGAGGAAGGAAATGGATGGATGGATGGATGGATGGAATGGACGGACGGAATGAAGGAATGGATGGAGGAATGGATGGAGGAATGGATGGAATGGATGGAGCGGACAGTGGACTGGAATGGAATGGAAGGAATGGAATGGACCGGATGGAATGGATGGAATTGCATGGAATGGAAAGGAATGGATGGAATGGAATGGATGGATGGATGGATGGATGGATGGAGGAGGAAGGAAGGAGGATGGATGGAGGAGGAAGGATGGATGGATCGGATGGATGGATGGATGGATGGACGGACGGATGATGGAGACCGGACGACGGATGGAAATGGATTGGATGGAATTGAATGGACGGATGAATGGATGGATGAATGGATCTGACCAGGATGGAATGGATGGAATGGATGGAATGGATGGAATGGATGGAATGGATGGAATGGAAGGACGGAATGGAAGGAATGGAATGGAATGGACGGAATGGACGGAGCAACTAGATACTTGGAATAGACGTTCCACCCAGTAACCATATACATTTTTCCAAATCTCAATAGTAGGTCACTCCATTTGGAGCTTGCAATCCACAAAGAGGGTGGTCTCTCATTGTCCACTGCAGCCTTTTAGAAAATTCCAAAACCCACTAGCATTCTCCTACAACTATCTGATTTTCCACCAACTCTCTTACTCTCCTCACTTCTTCCCAATCCAATGAATGTACCCCTTCAATGCTCTTAGTCCATTAGATGTCGTATTCATTTATCAGGGTCTCTCCGGGCACGTAATAAGGAATCTCACTCACTGAAAATCAAGGGAGCCTACTGCTAGGAAAACTACCAGGGAGACAACAACAATCACTTTTTGTTACAATTCAACTCACACACATGAGTTCACTCTTTTTAGCTCCCATTAAACTGTTATTTTGGTCTTATTTCAACACGCCTCCATAATTCAATTCTCCTTGGTTCCTAATCTCCAAATGATATTATTTCCTACTCTCCGCTTGTTGTTCATACAAAACATGATTGTCTAAAAACTTCCCTCCGCCATACAAATTTCCTCTCTCTTTGGCTTGCCTTTCTTTGACTTACACTCTTCTCGAAGCTAATTGTACTCAACCCCCATGTTCTAATAACTCTGGGATGTGGGACTTTTCACACCCACCTCTTACATGTATTCAATGATTGGTTTTGGGGAACACTCAACAACAAAATAGAATATTCACATACCAATAGTGATGTTAGGAAATGAGTTGAATTAATAGACATGGGTAATTCTCCCTGACTTCTCTTTTTAAATAATTCTGTATTATCCTGTGCTCTCTTATAGATTAATCACCTCCATCTCTATCCATATTCATATCACATTTTATTTATTAAAATTTAGAAATACAATTGCATATACATCATTTGACCACAACCATACATTATATCTCCATTAATAATTAATTAAAATTATAAAACTAATATTACAATTTCCCTATCATATCATTCCCTATCATATCATTGTACTAGTCCCTCACATTCCTCATAATATAAAATATTCCTGAAATATAAAGACATTTATGCCTTTTTGTTGAATGAACAATAAGATAACACTATAGTCATTCATCTTGAGGAGAGTAATTTCCCAAGGCTCTAGTATACATAGAAGGAACCTTCTCCCCAAGAAATGCTAGTAATAAAACTCAATCTTCTCAGAAAAACAAGAGCTCACTGCTTTGTTCCACGAATTTAGAGACGGTTCAATTCATGAATTTATCCACATTGTTGGACATTTTGTGGCAAAAGCCACTACTCACGAGATTCTTCATGCTGGTTATTACTTGTCATCTAATCTATATTTCAAGATTCATACACAACAAACACGTAGAGAGGAAGTTCTTAACATGATTACGAAAAAAAAAAGGGATTGTGCATAAGTACTACATTAAAACACTTTTAAAAGGGATAGAATAAGTTATTTCGTTACTAATCTCAATAAGCAATTTATATTTTATTCCATTGTTCTTCATATTTTCTCAATTTAAAGATAATTTTAGATTTTATGAAAAAATAATGAAGGTATATATAATGTTTCATTTATAAGCATTTTTTAATATATTAAAATTATTTAATTCATTTTAAATATTTAATAAATTGTTTTGTTATATTGTTGATATTTAACTAATTCAATGATACTTTTGTACTCTTTAAATCTTTATTTATTTAAATTAAAAAATTAAAGAAAAGGCAAGAATTACCTTTTAATAGATTATGAGATTTAAAGTAAAATGGTAATTGCTAATATATGATACTTATGTGGGAAGTTTTTAACAATTCTTTAAATTTTTATTTATTTAATTAAAAATTAAAAGAAAAGTAAGACCATCTTTAATAGATTATGTATAGATTTAAAGTAAAAGAGTATTTGATAATATATGATACTTATGTCGAAGTTTTGGAATGATTCATGAAAAATTTTAGGGGTTATATATCATCCTAATTTTTCATGTTTTTTCAAAAAAAAGATTGATAGATTTTTATTTTTTCTAAAAATGATTCCCTCAAATTCTCTATAAATAAAAATTATTTATGTTAAATATATGAAATCTTTTTAGAAATTTGAATATCTTTGTCATCATAAACTTGTCTTTAGAATTTCTCTTCTCTTCATCTTCTTTCTTTTTTCTTTATTCCTCTTATTGTCTTGCATATGTCACTTCTTTCTCCTTAATCTCTATAGAAACTGACTTTTCCCCATTATTCCCTTTAGAATATGGCTCTTCACTTTTGTTCTTTTCTAACTCAGTCTTTTTTTTCTCATCCTCGGCCTTCTTTCACTGTTGATATCGCTTTTTGGATTCCTCATCTTTTCTTTCTCTTTCTTCTTCCTTGAGTTTCTTTTCACATTCTTGAGCCTCCAGTATTTATTTGTCCTTCTGGAGTAAGGCTTTGAACTGTTCTATCCTCAATATCATGTCTTCTTCTTCCTCTTCCTAAATCTTTTATCGAGTTGTTTCAGTAGTAATTTTGTCTATCACCTCTTCAAAATACAAGGCTGCCCTGAATATATCTTCTGGAAGGTTGACTTCATGCATTACCTATGGTGCTAACTTGATAGCCCTCATATGATCATACACCATATTTTAAGGGTCATGCCCTTTATGGTTTGTAAAATATAGACATAATTCCTTAAGGGTTTCAGCCTCCTTTTCAACTTTGTTTTATTCAGCAGAGAGAAATTGCCTATGTGGAGAGGGAAAATGGGTTGGTATCTTTTATTTTTCTTTGATACGTAGGTAGTGGCTCATTTTTATACTTTCTAGTAGGATATCTCTCTTGCCAAAAATTTATTGGGGGCATATTTGGGTAGCAAATGTGGTGGTCCTGTGGTCCCAAATATCCTTATGAAGGTATAATATTTTTTCATGTACTAGTCCCCTATTCCTCTTAGGGATTTGACAACCCCTGGGGATATTTTGTGTGGGTGAACAACAAATATGGCCTTGTGCAGGGGAGTAAGGAAGTAATCACACAGGTCATAGAATGGTGAACTCTAGATGACGTGGAATGACATGTGGATGTTGATGTGGAAAGACACATCATCTTCCTCTTTCCTTTCATCGATGATCGGAAAATTCTTTTGGACAAATTGAGCACCTTGCCAAATTTGTCGACCCCAGATCATAAGCCATCAACGATCGGTGATTTCCTTTGGATGCATGAAACCTTTTGCCATTTTTGTCGATCCTCGATCATCATTCATCAGCAATCTACGATTTCTCTTGGTCGGTCAAAACTCTTTTATGATTTCACTAACTCGACCATCAACAATCAGTGATCTCTTTTGTTTGAACCCAACACTCATAATTTTTTTACCATAATACAAGATGATTATGGGCCATTGATCTCCTGGCTAAAATAATCATGACCATCAATCCACCATACTTTGTCCAACTTTCCTAGCACGTCTCGACCATCAATCTACTCCATTTTCCAAAACACCGAAAACGAATCTCAACCATCAATCTACTTCATTTTCCAAACTGCCAAAAATGAAACTTGACCATCGATTTATTTCATTTCCCCAACTACCAAAAATGAATCTCAGCCGTTGATTTTTCTCCTTTCGCAAAACACCGAAAACTTATAAGTGGGTCAATCTATGATGAATCTGGTTCGTTGATTTTGAAATCAAATGTGATCTCGGTTATTGATATATCAAACTTCGCTCAATTCTATAGTAGCCATTAGAACATGAATTTTGACCTTCCAAATCAAATTTTAACTCTGCAATCTGCAAATTAATTCCCTTGGTCATCTCTGAGAGGATTTTGGGGCAAATTTCAAACTAAATTATTCATAAATTTGGGGATTTCACTCCAGTTTCTCAATTTTCCCCCAAATTCATCACAAAACAAAATTTGTAACATCAAATTTTACCAAAGTGTCCATGGTTCTTGGCCTGTACTAGTCCAGTGTTGGACTAGAAGCTCTAATACCAATTTGTAATGTTCCCCTGTTTAATCAAGAAACATTACTACATAGAATACACATAAATGCGAAAATTTTCTGCTAATAATATTCCTATAGCTTCCCAACTATGAATTATACACAGATTTAACCAGTTTGTCGATACTTAATAATTAAATGCATCTACAACCTGCTAAATGAACATGAATGTAGCTAATAAACTCATTTACAATAGCTAATATACCATTCACATACACTGAGTTAAGCACAATAATTAAACTCAAAAAATAACTCAGAAAAACAGGTAAACACCTATCTTTTTAAAACAATTGTGCAACTAGATACTTGGAATGGACGTTCCACCCAACCATATAGTTTCTTTTCCAAATCTCAATAGTAGGTCACCCATGATTTGGAGCTTGTAATCCACAAAAGAGGGTGGTCTCTCATTGTCCACTCGCAGCTTAGAAAATCCCACAACCCACTAGCATTCTCCTACAACTATCTTGATTTTACACCAGCTCTCTTCCTCTCGACTTTCCCAACCCAAGGAATGTACCCCTTCACTGCTCTTAGTCCATTAGGTGTCGCATTCATTTATCAGGGTCTCTCTGGCACAGGTAACAAGGAATCTCACTACTGGGAAACTCAAGGGAGCTCACTGCTAGGAAAACTACCAGGGAGACAACAACAATCACTTTTTGTTACACTGCAACTCACATAGGAGTTCATTCTTTAGGCCTGACAACCTGGTTCTTTGGTCTTATTCTCCAAATACGCTCCATAATTCACCCTCCTTGGTTCCTCGATCTCCAATGCTATTATTTCCTTCTCTCTGCTTGTTGTTCATACGAAACATGACTATCTAAAAACTTCCCTCTCGGCCATACAAATTTCCTCTCTTTGCTTGTTTTCTTGACTTACATACTTCCCCGAGCTAATTGTACTCAACCCCCATGCTCCCAATAACTATGGGATGTGACTTTTCACACCCACTCTCTTACATGTATTCAATGATTGGTTTTGGGAACATTCAACAACAAAATAGAATATTCATATACCAATAGTGATGTTAGGAAGTGGGTTGAATTAATAGACATGGGTAATTCTCTCTTGGACTCCTCTTTTAAACACTCCTAGACATTCCCCTCTCTTATGGATTAATCAGCTCTCATCTCTATCCATATCCATATCACATTTTATTTATTAAAATTTAGAAATACAATTTGCATATACATCGTTTGACCACAACCATACATTATATCTCCATTAATAATTAATTAAACTGAAAATTATAAAAAGAACATTACAATTTCCCTATCATATCCTTGTACTAGTCCCTCACATTCCTCATAATATAAAATATTACTGAAATATAAAGACATTTATGCCTTTTTGTTGAATGAACAATAAGATAACACTATAGTCATTCATCTTCAGGAAAGTAATTTCCCAAGGCTCTAGTATACCTAGAAGGAACCTTCTCCCCGAGCAATGCTAGTAATAAAACGCAATCTTCTCAGAGAAACAAGAGCTCACTGCTTTGTTCCACGAATTTAGAGACGGTTCAATTGATGAATTTATCCACATTCTTGGACATTTTGTGGCAAAAGCCACTACTCACGAGATTCTTCATGCTGGTTATTACTTGTCATCTAATCTATATTTCAATATTCATACACAACAAACACGTAGAGAGGAAGTTCTTAACATGATTACGAAAAAAAAAGGGATTGTGCATAATTACTACATTAAAACACTTTTAAAAGGGATAGAATAAGTTATTTCGTTACTAATCTCAATAAGCAATTTATATTTTATTCCAGTGTTCTTCATATTTTCTCAATTTAAAGATAAATTTAGATTTTATGAGAAAATAATGAAGGTATAGTTTCATTTATAAGTATTTTTTTTTAATATATTAAAAATTAGTTTAATCTATTTTTTAAGTATTTAGTAAATTGTTTATTTTTTAAGTATTTAGTAAATTGTTTGTTATATTGTTGGATATTTAACTAATTTAATGATACATTTGTAATCTTTAAATCTTTATTTATTTAAATTAAAAAATTAAAAAGAAAAAGGTAAGAATTACCTTTTTAATAGATTATGTATAGATTTAAGGTAAAATGGTACCTGGTAATATATGATACTTATGTGGAAGTTTTGGAGTTTATTTATTTAAATTAAAAAATTAAACAGAAAAGGTAAGAATTACTCTTTTAATAGATTATGTATAGATTTAAGGTAAAATAGTACTTGATAATATATGATACTTATGTGGAAGTTTTGGAATGATTCATGGGAAATTTTAGCGGTTATATATCATCCTAATTTTTCATGTTTTTTTCAAAAAAAAAAAGATTGGTAGATTTTCATTTTTTCTAAAAGTGATTCTCCTAAATTCTATAAAATAAAATTATTTATGTTAAAAATAGCTCAAATTTTATAGAAAATATATGAAATCTTTAGAAATTTGAATATTTTTACAAAATATTGCCAAACATTTTATAGTTTTCATATTAAAAACTAATAAAATTTCCCAAAATTTGTGAATATCAAAAACTATAAAATAACCCTCTTTAATCTTAAATTATTATTAATTGATTAAAAATTCATATTCCTTAAATACAAAAAAATAAAATAACCTTCAAAATTGTAAAAACAAAAATTAAGCAAATAACCATGTTTATTATAAACTTTTTTACTTTGAAAAAAAAATATAGCCATGTAAAAAAAATATAAAAAAACAAGCAGATACTTTAAAGAATAAAATAAAATAATAACTACCCTTCCAATATGACTTGCTTTTAAAAAAAGAACTTCTCAATTATTAATTTTCAAAAGTTTCCAAGTACACCTATCATAATCCATTGCATCTTTGTGTATGGCTACATTATCATATAACTTATTGTTTCTATCTCTTCTAAAAAAATTATTAGGGATGGTCAAACAATTAATGAATATAATCTTTAATTTTGTTTGCTAAGTATTTTAGAAATATTGAAGACTCAACAAAAACATTTTACAAATCCATTTAAAAATACAACATGTCACCATTTTTCATACTTTTGATAGAGCCTCAATGAGATAAACTAGAAAACATGAAAAAACATGTTTATTTCTAGTTTTTTCATGTATTTCCACTTTATTTTATGTAAAGGAAATCCACTTTGCATACTTTTGATACACCCACAAAAAGTTACCTCAAAAGTGAGTATTGTTCTTCATTTTACAAACCCTTGGAGGAATACATTGCAGCCTGTAACTATGGACATGATAATACTTTAGATATCAAAATGTTTCTGACAAAACGACAAATGTAGATTCTGCAATAATTTCCTAACTATAAAATGACTTGACTTTGAAAATAATAAATATTGATGACTAAAAGGATCAGAATGACAAATAATTAAACTTCGATGAAGAAGGTAACAATAATTAAACTACCCAACTTAATATAATCCCTAATTAATATTAAAATTTATTAATAATTCTATATTTTAAATTACAACTAAGATGACCAAACAATTAATCAATATAATCGCTCCTTACTGTCAATGTTTTATT
>SNQJ01S0021104.1:143200-166250 GCA_010110895.2 Picea sitchensis | reverse complement strand
CAATTGGCTAAAGAAGGTATTTCTCCTTGTATCCTCCTAGTGTGCTATCATTTCTTCCATGAAAATTGTCCAAGTGACAAGTGATTTGTGAGAACAAATCCATCGATACCATAATTGATTGGGTTCTAAATATAAAGAAGCAATTCGTACCTTTTGTGTATGTGGCACATTATGTAGATCAAAGAATTGCTCCATCTAAAGTATCCATGCGATTGGGTCCTTTCCATCATACTTCCTCATATCGATCTTAGGAACGTGGTTGGTCTTCAACCCAAAGTTGGAGTTTCTCCATTATTGGTTCACCTTCCTTGTGTCCTCATCATGAATTTCATGGGATACATTTTCACTTTCAGGTGTCCTCTCTATTAGGAAATTTTTCAATCCTTCCATGATCTCCCCTTTTAAACCCTCCATCATCTCTTGTAGTTCATCTTTTGTTATTGTCTTCTTTTGTAAATCATTTATGTCCCTACGCATTTATTCACCTTCATCAAGAGTCCATATAAGATTTTCTGGAGGCTTATTTGGTCTAGAAGTTCCCTTTTTGGGTGGCATGTTGGCCAAGTATCACTTTTGAACCTTGATTTTAAGGTGGTTCTGCTAGACAATCTTTCTTCTATTGTATCTCCAAAGTTTCATCCCTTCTGGGTATGAAACTTTCTTTTTTGTAGTTCTCTAATATTTGTTCTCTGCAATGCCACAGGTCTGATCAAAATTGGATGTGCCAAGTGGAATTTACAGTAACTTCCCCACAACTTGTTGATTTTTGGCCTTTCCAAGAGATCTCACTTGTATAGCATGCCCCGCATAAAATAATTGATATGAAATTCTGAAACTCGTACCAGAAATACTACAGACTATCCACTATCCAATGCAGCTAGTCTCACTCAATTTGTATACTCTACGAAGAAGTTATGATTGTTTTACTTGGAACACTTTCTTGAGACTAGTCAATAGGACTAGTTAGATACCTATCTTCCACAGGGTGTATATACAAATGTACGATGACCCATAAAATGAAATTTTTACCACATATACATTACTAATTTATGTGAATATCCTCCAGATTTCAGGGTCTGAAATGTTATAGAAAAATTTTTATAGCGAAAATTCCACAATGACTCCGTTCAGGATGATTCGAGAACCCTATCTTGCACAGGTTGTATCTCCGAAAGTATAAGGCCTCAGGAGATGAAATTTTAACCCAACATACCTTAATCCGTCTAATAAATATCTTCCAATATGTTCCTTCTGAAACATTCTAGAAAACAAGTTACAGTGAAAATTCCAAGGTGTCTCAGATGTAGCAGCAAAACCCCAAGACCTTGAGCTCTGATACCATATGTTAAGAACCAAATATCAATATAGCATAGAAAAACCTCAGAATAAGTACTCAACGCCTTAAAGAAGAGAAAAATTCAGATAATAAGCCTCTTCGAGGGAGAAACCTCCTTATGCCCACATAAATGTACAATTACCAGATGATTCCAAATGAAAATGTCTCCTTGGTATATATAGGAGACTAGGAGGTATAATTACAACTAATGGACTAAAACCGACATAAATAAAATAACATTAATAATGTAATGTGCCCCAATTAAGGGGAAATGCGCCATTATTTAGGGCTTAACAACACATTGGGCCCAAAAGTGGGGAGGAATCAAACCGCTTTTTGCGGCTCTGATGTGTGCATGCCCTATCCCAGGCCACCAAGTGGTTGCTCCACAACCATCCCACTGGAAGCTATCCTCTACTCCATCTCTCTCCTCTGTCTGTCACATCCCTTGCTCCCCTTTCATTCCCTCACACATGTCCTCCATGCACTGTCCCACTTGTCGCCTCTCCCCTTCTCATCTCCCGCCACCTGTGCCACCTCAGCTCCCGCCTGTGTTGCCCCCACAACTTCTTCTCAGCCTTCGTGTCTCCTCCCCCTGGAAATCACACACCAAGAAACGTGTGATTGCGCCAATCGTCCCGCTAGACCCTCATCCACGTCTGCTGCCTAGCCATCCCTGCAGGCATCCAACTCAGCTCCAAGTGGCATAATGTAGAGGTTGTCACGTGTCACAGGTGCAGTGATGACTCAAGCCTTTTTGATCCCGATGAAGCATTTTTTAAGGTTGGATGGTGGTGGTTGAACATATTTTCCACCATAAATGGAAATCCCGAGAAAGGATTGTCAGCAAGTTGGCTCAACTACAGTCAACTCATCCGAAACATGATTACGTCTGACAGAGCTCATTTCTAACAGGAGACTACATGCAAATACTACCAGGAAGCATGCAAACACAAAGCCTTTAATGTGAAGACCCGAGCACACTTCTACTGCAAGAGAAATTTTTTGAAGTATAAGTATAGATTTCTGTCATTTTTTAAAAGGTCGATGGTAGAGCAAAGCTCCTGTATTGTAAAGTTTTAATGAACATTCTAGTTCCTTGGTTAGGTATATGCGTTTGAGACATCTTTTTTAATGACAGTCATCTTTCTTACTCTCTCTTGTTTCCCTCTAATGCTGAAAGAGTTCATGGTTGAATGATTCACTTGAATTATTGTGACTGCATTATGATGAAAGTTTGATTATAGTGTTGTTATGGTTCCTTTCAGTTTCTATGAGATTTAAATTCAAGAAGTCCTTGTGTTTAAATTGTTCCTCCTTGGGCAGTCGAAAGACTTGATGTCCTTGGAAGACCTCTTCATTTTCGCACCGACGTCTTCCCCTTACTCACCCTTACTACAACTTATTGTCTGAAGTTAAGTCAAGACCTCACCTGCTAGTTCATATTAGTCCATTTTTCTGAGTTAAGATGATATTTTCCTGAGACTACGCCCATTTGACCCTTTTATAACCAATTTGTGACATAAACTCTGATGGGTATCAGGCTTACCTCTGCCACAATCCAGAGGTGACTTCTGACACTAACATTTTGGGCGCCACTGTCGGGGACGAAATTGAATATTTTCCCTGGGATTGAATGACAAATCTTACTGGTTCTGAAGGTGCATCAGAACCCAGTACATCAAAGATTGAAACTGTGCACCTGGCGACTCCACAGTGGTGACCCCATTGAGACAAATCCACTGTTTCAGTGTGGCTTCTTCTGGCTACACTTGGTAGCCCCTCAGAGAACACAATGATCAGATCTGGTCTTTGATGGTGAATAGAGACCATACACACTCATTTTGTGCATCATTCACTTGGCGACCCCATGTTTGAAGAATCGATTGGCGAATCCACTGGTTCGAAATGGAAAGAATCTTGGCTCTCAGGTTTGCTCCCTTTAATTTTTCTGTTGTTCTTGGTTTTCCCAATGTTGTTCCTACTCCAAATGAATGGAATGATTATTTTCCTATATTTAGAGATCTTAAAGAGGACAACCCTACTCATCATCTCAGTGAGTTTCATGAACTCATGCACCAGTGGGAGATACATCCAGAGGATGTATTAATGAATATGTTCATGTTCTCGTTAGCAGGAGATGCTCATGAGTGGTATCATTCTTTACCCCTTGCTAGCATTTCTTCACTGGGATAATTTCATGCAGCTTTCAACGCTCATTTTCAGAAGTTTTATCCCTCTGAGTTAATTTGTCATAATCGTTGTGAGGGATACAGTGATTGTATTCAATATAGAGCTGCTTCTTACGCAGGCTGTGAGGATGATCCTGAAGACTTGGATCAGAAATCAATTCTTTCTCTTCCCTGTTCGTCTACATCAGAGGAAAGTTGTAAGGATGGGGACTAGGAGGAAGAAGATTCTCTAAGTGAGTTGATGGAGCTAGTGAAGTCTCTTTCTGCAGAGTTAGAGGAATTGAAGGCAGAACATGGGTCCTGCCTTTTTGAAGAAGGTGAAGAGGATTTTCTAGCCCTTGAAGAAGATGTCCCTAGCAACTCTTCTGAAGATGATGATGAATATTTCATGGTCGTAGAGGCCCTGCATTCTTCTCCTGATGGGCCTGTTGTCTCAAGCTTTGATGAATATTTTGAAGAAGAGAAGCAGGGCCCTACATCGCAATTTGCTGACCAGAGGAGCAGTAAGCCTATATATGAAAACTATGAATTAGATTCTGAGCTAGATATGCAGGATATCTAAGAACACATAGCAGAGCTTATCCTCTTTTCCTTAAAGAATATTATCATGAGGAAATCAACCAACCTTGGCCCGCAGAAGACACTGAGAAACATGATGAAGAGAAGAGTTCTCCCACAGGTCATGTTTATGATGATTATGAATCTGACCCTTGGGAGAGCCAAGAAGAAGAACCAAAGAAGAAGCATAAGTGGCAGTTTATCTCCTATCCAGAGCCTATCAACGAGCAGTCGTCACCTGAGGAAATTCAGCCTGTATCAGCTTCCCATCTGCCTATGCCTACTAATGATATTCAGCCCTATATGAGTAGATATGGAGCAGAGCAGGCTTTCTGATACAAATTTCACAAGATTTTCCACTTATTCTATGAGCATGTCATCTAGAACATGGAGTGTCATTTCCTTCATGCCTTGGAGCTACCCTATTTCATCTTAACTTCAGCTTTTGAAGAGGAGCTGACATGTGTAACCATTCCGCTGTCACGGTTGCATCATCTACTAGTGATCACTGACAGAGTAAAGGAGATTCCAGTTAGGAAGTTACTTGAATGGTTGTGGTGGATGTTTGCTTTCACCTAGTATTTTGTAAAATCAATTAGTTTATAATTGTACATAAATAATCTCCTTGGATCCCTTGTATGTTGTTTTCATTTTATTTTTCGACATATATTCCTCAGCGGGGTGTTTTGAGCTTGACTCCATAGCCCAACAGAAGGTGATTGTAATTGCAAAAGGAGATCTTAGAGCCTCGCAGGGAGGACTCTATTCCCCATGGAGCCTAATGTTATCACATATTCTTGCAAGGGGGATTTTTTCCAAGATTTGGCCCTTGGGTGGAAAATGCGAAGAATGGGCTTAAAAAACCACTAAATGGCGCTTATTCTAAGTCCGTCAGAGTGATGTGACTATTTGGTGCATTGTGCTAGGACACGCGCAAATCTGGGTGGCTAGGATCAGTGCGCCTCAAATCGATGGTTGTTGGCCATATCAGGGCCTCAACATGCATGGTCGTTAAAAAAGGTAGAGTGGGCTGAGGAAAACAACTGTGATTTTTTGAGGCGCTACGTGTCGACCAGAGACACACATTGGGCCCAAAAGCGGGGAGGAATCAAACCACTTTTTGCAGCCCCGATGTGCTCATGCCCTATCCCAGGCCACCAAGTGGTCGCTCCACAACTGTCCCACCGGCAACTTTCCTCCACTCCATCTCTCTCCTCTGTCTATCACATCCCTTTCTCCCCTTTCATTCCCTCACACCTGTCCTCCATGCACTGTCCCACATGTCACCTCTCCCCTTCTCATCTCCAGCCATCTGTGCCACCTCATCTCCCACCTGTGTCACCCCCACAACTTCTTCTCAGCCTCTGTTTCTCCTCCACCTGGCCATCACACACTGAGAAACCTGTCGTTGCATATATCTCCCTGCCAGACCCTCATCCACATCTGCTGCCTAGCCATCCCTGCAGGCATCCAACTCAGCTCCAAGTGGAAGAATGCAAAGGCCGCCACGTCTCACAGGTGCGGTGCTGACTCAAGCCTTTTTTATCCCAATGAAGCAGTTATTAAGGTTGGTTGGTGTTGGTTGAACATCTTTTCCACCATAAATGAAAATATCGAGAAAGGACTGTTAGCAAGTCGACTCAGCTGCAGTCAGCTCATCTGAAACACAATTGCATATGACAAAGCTTATTTCTGATAGGAGACTGCATGCACAGTCTGGCAAGAAGCATGAAGATGCAAAACCTTTAATGCAAAGACCTGAGCACACTTCTGTTGTAGGAGCAAATTTTTGAAGTATAAGTATGGAGTTCTATCATTTTCTAAAAGGTCGATGGTAGAGAAAAGCTCCCATATTGTAAAGTTTTAATGAACATTTTGGTTTCTTGGTTAGGCATATGCATTTGAGACATCTTGTTTAATGACAGTCAGCTTTCTTACTCCCTCTTGTTTCCATATGATGCTGAAAGAGTTCATAGTTGAACGATTCACTTGAATTATTGTGACTGCATTATGATGAAAGTTTGATTATAGTGTTTTTATGGTTCCTTTCAGTTTCTGTGAGATTTAAATTCAAGAAGTTCTTGTGTTTAAATTTTTCCTCCTTGGGTTGTTGAAAGACTTGATGTCCTTGGAAGACCTCCGCATTTTCGCACCGGCGTCTTCCTCTTACTCACCCTTACTACAACTTACTATCTGAAGTTAAGTCAAGACCTCACCTACTAGTGCATATTAGTCCAGTTTTCTGAGTTAAGACGATATTTTCCTGAGACTGCACCCATTTGACCCTTTTATAAACAATCTGTGACATAAACTCTGATAGGTATCAAGCTTACCTTTGCCACAATCCAGAGGTGACTTCTAACACTAACAAGCGCCAGATCCACAGTAATCCTCTAGTTGAACCATAGGTATTTGCCATGATAGCACGACATGAGGAGTTTAACGCAGGTGTTAACATTCTGGTGATGGCCAAAATGGGGAATCTTCATTACATTTAGCACAGTGGGCTGCGTCAATCCCTTAATCCATGGCTGGGAGACGAGGTGATGGTTCTTCCCAGTTGAATTCGTTAAGTAGCGGTGGGGTGCTAGCATATCATAGTTCTTCTTGTCTCCTAGATTGAAGTCATTGTTCTTCAGCAGCCAGATCTCTCCTAACTGACTCCCAACTACGCATATTCCTTTAGGAATGTATGTGGTGAATACGGTGTACTCCAAAAATCGTGGGATGTTGTCACGGTTAACTGATCCAGCCAAAGTTGGGATATACTCTGCTAGGATGGACGAAATTTACTTCGCATTAGCCAGATCACCATGGTGCTTACTTCGTTGCTCAATCGCGAGGTTGGAATGGCTAGAATGACGTCCAGTCGAAGGGGAAGCTTGCAGTCTCCTAGTCAACGATGCTTGGACACCTTCAGATAGCGTTCTTTCGGCCATTAGCTTCTTGAGGACCTCCTCAACAGACTTTTCTAATTCACTAGGTTCGCCTGACATTCTAACTTTTAAACAGACAAGTTGGGGTAGGAGAACGGGTAAGATGGGTAGACAAATAGACAGCGAGGTCTAGTTTCTGATAACGTAGCTCGATACACAATCAATTATCTTCTTGGCTCAGTTAATCATGGGTATCAAAAAGTGGTCTCGGTGCAACGACAGAAAAGTTAAATAAACGGGGCCTCGTAACGGATTCTTCCAACAGCCAGGAATGCTTCCATCCATTTGAATCTCTTCGTTATGGTGTGGTCTCAAAGCCCAAAAAGCGGTTCATCCACCCATAAATGTATTTTCTAACCATTCTGGAGTGTCATTATAACATTCGGGGTGCCTCCAACGGGCATATAGCTTCACCAAGGCGAAGTCCCATTCTGCTCGGTCCTGTTGTTCTAGAAGGGTTCAAATCCTACGAACCTACCTCCTGCAAGGTTCCATTATGATAAGTCCTCCATCTTTTCTCTGCAGCTTCTTGCAACTTTTCCAACTTAGCTTTCTTTTTATTGAGCTTCCTTTCCTTCTTTCTTGTGATCTAAGTCTCTCTAACTGTTTCTGGAATCCTCTTTCCATTTTTATTCTTATCTTCCCCTAGCATAGTGACTTCGCACTGTTGATGTGCCCTCAAAGGGTATGAAGTCAATATCCCTTCGCTTAATATTCCTGGGTGGATATACTTCTTTCTTGAATGGATAGGTCCTTCAAAACTTCTTGCATTCTTTCAACCTTGACAACTAATTCTCTTGCCTTTTGTTCCTCCTGTGTTGTTACTTTTTTCTGTTGCTTCGAATTATCCTCTTGTTCTTCTATTAGTCGGTCTATTTTTCTAGCTATGAAATCCTGTAGTTCTTTATTTTTATTTTCTGTAGCGTCTTCCTCTACTTTCCTTCTGATCTAATCCTTCTCAATCCAAGTCTTATCTAACAAAAGTGGGAAAGGGGCGTTGTCCCCAACAAACTTAATGGCTTCAAATTCTTCTTCAGTCGATGTTCCATGAATAATGATAGGTACATTAGTAATTCTTCCACATAGGGTTATCATCTTTCCCTTCAACAAACCTATCCTTCCCAACGAAGGTATCACAATAGGCTTTCCAAAAATTTCCCAAGTGTCTTATGTCATAATATTCGCTTGTGTTTCTTCATCCAAGATACAGACTATGTCGAAGTCTTCTATTCTTTCACTTATGCGTTGTTTTACTTTCAAGATCTATGGTAAACTGAAATCTTTGTGATCATCCATCATTTATTTCAACTGTAATAACATAGTCTGAGGTTTCTTTGATTCTTTCTCTTTATGATTCTCTAACATTCCCTTAGTCTCTTGACTTCCTTCATATTTTTCTTGTCCCATGTTCATTCATTCAACTTTAGCAATCATTCTTGGACAATCCTCAACCTCGTGACCAACAATCTTACAACAAAGACAAATAGGACCTGCACCAGGGCATTCCTTAGCAATATGTCATGTTCTTCTGCAACTATAGCGCAATTTCAATCCTCTTTTCCTTTTAAATGTTCCCCAACCTCTTGTGTACTACACACTAGGATCACAGTGTTGGACTTGCAATCTGCAAAAAAAATAATATAGGTTCCTGCATCCACTTTTTAGTCCAAAAATTCTTTCTATGGATAGGAATAACATATCTTTCTTCATTTCTATTAATTTTACTCAGATCAATTCTTTCTTGCAGCTGCACCCTAGCCTTCATACTAGGACAAAATTTGTTAAACATACTTAAATTCATGCTTTCAAAACAAAAAATTTCACTTATCTTTCTCTTGTCAAAGCACAAAGAATTACCTCTTTTCTTCAGATCAGATTTCTTTCTTAGCACAGAGCTTCGCAAGTCAAGTAGAGTATTGTGCACTTCAGCATCAGATCTACGCACATAGCTTCTCTTTTCTTTACTTCAGTTCCCAGCAATCACAATTTCAGGTCCCGACAACGGAACCATTTGTTGGCACATGGTCAAATCCAAGGTTCACGCTTAGCAACGCACCAACAAAACCCCAACTACCGGCCCTTTCGGCAAAACCTGCGAAGCAAGCAAAGTCTCACCCGATGTAGAAGCAAGGGGGGTTACAGGACACAAGTTTCTATAACCAAGCTGGGACACAGATCTGTGATAACAACACTTCACATAGTACTCTAGTAACACTTAGAAGGTGAGATGTATTAGTTTCCTGATCTTATTAACATCGCAGAATGTACCCAAGAATATATCAACGCAGTAACAATAAATGATTATATATCCTGAGCACTTAGCACTGAGTTAGATCTAACATTCATTTATCCTTAACACAAGTAAAGAACTTAAGCAATAACAGATCTATCTATCATGCATAATAATCAAAGCACTAAGTAGGTTCATAACATAAACAACACAACATAAAGCAAACCAAAGACACAAAATATATGTGGTTCACCCCAGTGTGGGATACGTCCACCAACTTCTTCACCTTCTTTATTATTCATCTGAATATTACATTTATTCACTCCTATGCACTAAGCCACAAAGCCAAGCTTCACATAGGATAGAAGATCTATGCACTGAGCACCAAATTCTCCTTCCAAAACTAGGTCTAGGCACATAGCCAATTCTCTATCAAGTACAAAGCCTTGCTCACATACATTCCTTGGCACAAAGTCATTCAAGATACTTGCACTTAGCTCCACAAAACTACTCAAAAAGATTCTCTCTAGCACTACTTCTACCATACATTATTCTTTTATTTATACTTTTACAAACCCTTACAATAGGGCCAAACATGGGAAAACCCCATGGGCCGACATCCCATAACCCATTACAAAAACCCTAAAGAACCCCTTACTGGGTCCACATGTCCTGCAAAATAAGTGAGATCCACAATCTCAGCTCCGCTTGGGCACTCCTTCCTCGACCAAAGTGTCGAAGTCCAAAAGTGAGCCAACTCTGACCAATGTTTCCTCAAAACTTGGTCGAGGGTCGACACCAACTGATATGAAAATGAAGAAGACTTGTCTCTTTTAAATTGCAAGTGTAAAAATGGTATGTGTTTGGGTAATTGGATCAAGTTACAAACACATAAATTAAAGATTTTTCACACTTAAGATGCACATTATAACCAACAAATAACAGCCAACAATAAACACATAACACAAAAAATGATAAAGGAGTTCACCCCTCTCTTGGGCTACATCTCCTGGTCCAACTTCCAATGGATATTTAATATTATTTGATCAAAGTGCTACATTGTTTTAAAGTTCTCAAAATGCCAAATAGATGGCTCCAATAGCTCCAGAACATCCAAAAACCCCTAGTTGGGCTCTTTTGACACCTAGTTTGGCCAAAAAATGAAGAAGTTACACCTCCTGGAAATTTTCCCCTTCAAGCTTATTTTCTCTAGTTCGCCAATTCACACCTGTGAATGAATAACTTGGCTCCCACAAAGGTCCTGGGCCAAAAACCCAACACGCACGTGCATCCCGCAAAATTAGGCATTTTGTTGAACAATTAGTGAGATAGGCACCTATAAGGGCAGAGGTCATGGTCGCATGGCCCCCCATGTGGTTGGGCATCGACCTAGATTTCCGCACCTGTGAATCCTAACCTAACTCCCACAACGTTCCTGGGTCAAAACCCCATCACCACGCACATTCCACAATTTGGGACAATCTGTCGAACGGTTAGTGAGTTTAGCACCCCTTAGAGCAGGGTTGTTAGTCACATGGGGGGGCATATGGCCATGTCCCAACTCCTATCTCGGGCCCGTTTGCAAGAACGACTACGGTGTTGACACTTGGCAGGTGTGTGGAAACCTTGACCGTTGGAGTGTTAATCCCCCGCGCCNTATGGAAAGGTTATATGGTGTGAAGTATTTCAACCGGAGGTTAAAAAACATAACTAACCCCACGCACACCAAAGGTTAGAGAGTGTGGTTGCATGGTATATGCAGTATGGACCGGGGGCTGGGGCTTAACCCCAACCCTTTACTACGTTGACCCATACCAAAATGCAATTCAATTAAATTTAATAAAATATATGGTTAAGTAACATCACACAGGCGGGTTGGTGGCCCGACGTATGAAAAATGTCTGCCATGTGCACCTAGAGGTCGGGGGTTCAACCCCCACGGACTACCACAATTTTATCAACTGGAGGGGTGCCACGTGGCAGCCCACGACTCGAAAATATGGCACCATAACACTTTCCCAATAGATGACATGTGTCACAACCTGATTCATCCACCTGTCTTCCAACTCCTGCCCAGTCAGCATGCCAACTCATCACTTCCACATCACTGTACGGACTGTACAGTTAGCAAAATTATGTTGTTTGGAAAAATGAACAGACATGATATCTCACTCATACGATGTCTGTTTGAACCCATTCAAGTTGAGTTGGGATCATGAGGATGAGGCCTATGCACATGTACGTTGTGAAGGAAATCCGAGCACTTTGATTTTTGAGCAAAATTTGATCGCTTGGATTACTCCTCCCCATTGGGAAGCTTTTGGACCTCCAAAATACTACTTTTAGTCTATCTGAAGATGAGGGTATAGTTCCCTCACCTTTCCAACCTCAATCCATCTAGCATTTCTTGGATATGTGCCCTTAAGACCAACATGAAACTTGTCATGTCTTGTCTTGTACTTGGCTTGGCTCTTTTCCAACTGTTCTTGTACCATTTGATGCACCAGCTGAACTTTTTCAATGAACTTCTTGGCCTTATCAACATCACTATGACTATCAATATACACATCTTTCCCAAAGATAAAATCTAAAGGGGATTTTGGAAAATATCCAAAACATGCTTCAAATGGAGGTGTTTGAGTCAATGAATGCTTAGCTTGATTATAAGCATGTTGAAAGTAGTGTAGATGCTCATCCCAAAACTTAGGATGCTTTCTTTGCAAACTAGCCACCATCTTGCCTACACCAAAATGGCCAGCAACAAGAGAAGAATGTGCTTCCCTTATCATGTTGACTCTTTCACCTCGTGAAAAACATAGCTTGCCAAGATACACAAGTTTACCATGCACATAGGAATCCAATTCCTCAACTTGGTTAGTACAACACAAAGTTGCATAAACATCCTGGAAATCAGCATCTATAGCATACTGTTCAACATAGCTCTCATGCATGATAAGATTATGCTTAAAAATAACTAAAGCATTAACAATGGGCCTAGTAAGCATATAAACAACTTTGTCATAAATGTATTTCTTATACCTTATCACCAAGTGGAATACATAGCTTGTCAAGGCATGCAATGGAGCTTTCTTTTCTTTCAAATATTTCTTCCATGTTTCTCCTTTAACAATCATATTCGTAATCTTGTTCAAGGCTATGAAATCTACCCACATGCGCCATATACAATCTTTCTCTGGTACCAAACCAATTGGTGACCTGCATGGCGATGTGCTTGGTTTAATGACCCCTTTGTCAAGAAACTCTTGGGTTTGATTTCTGATTTCAACATTCTCCATGACTGACATCCTGCACATGTCAATTTTTGGAATAGGACCATCTTGCTGCAATATAATCTCATGTTGGATACCCCTTTTAGGAGGCAATCCCCTTGTTTCCTAAAACATCTCAACATTTTCATTAAAAACCTCATATAAATCAGATTGTAACTTTGCATGACATCCTTGGAAAAATTCTTCTTTATCATTGTCTTTGGGTTTAATCATCAAAAGTACAAGGTTCTTACTAGCATTGAATAGTCTCTTCATTTGTCAAGTATTTCTAAGTGACAAATTCATCTTCTTTGTATGTGCTCTAACAATGTACTCAACTCCATTTTTAAACAAATGATATTTGTTCTCAAGACGATGAAAGATGGCTCTCCTATCATATAAGTATGGGCAGGCTTCCCAACATAATACCACAAATATCCAATGGAATAACATCAAGCTCTACCTCATCTATATAGTTCGCAGTGATGGAAAATCTAAGTTTACACCTTCTTGTCACATGCAATTTGGCATTGTCACATATCCATCCTAGACGATAAGGTCTAGGATGTGGAGTAGTTTCCAAATTCAATTTCTTGACAATGTCTTCAGAAATGAGGTTTGCTTGTGATCCTGTATAAAAGAGAGTATCTATCTTGGTATGTTTTGAAATTACCCTTATGTGAAAAATCTCTATTCTTTTGTTTTCATGTTGAGTTACATTAAGGCTACTACTACTTTAAGAACTAGCACTTGCAATAGAATTCTTACCTTGAAAACCCATGGTTGTGATTTTTGTCTCATCTTCCGAATCAGATCCTAAATCTTGTTGTACAGTTGCAACAATGTTTGGTTTCTCTTTGTTGTTGAACTTTTTGGGTCTCTTTTCAGGATGAAGTTTCCAACAATTGTCTTCATCATGGCCATCCGTTGAACAATGTTTACACGAGAGTTTCTCTCTCTCTTTCTTGACTGAAGCATTTTTCTTTCCATTTCCTTCAAAATTCCTCTTTCCCTTGTCTCCATTATAAAAATACTTATGGTTTCCCTCTTGAGGTTCATTCCTTCCTCTTGCTTCTAAATAAGTTGCATGTACACAAGCTTCATCTAGCTATATTTGAAGGGTTAAACATAAGTATTGTATGCCTCAAGTAACTATGCAAACCTCCAATGTATTTGAGTAAAGTTTCTTGAGAAGACAAATTTATACCCAAACCCAAATCTCTTCTCCTAAATTCTTGAGTGAAGCTTTGCACATCTTTAGCTTGCCTAAAGTTTTTCCAATCCATAATAGCTTTCTGCATGTATGCTAATGGATAAAATTTAATTTTAATTGCAACAATAAAATCATTCCAAGAAAATAAAACTTTACCATGTTTCTTCATGTCCTCTTGAGTTTTGGCTTCCCACCAAGTGAGTGTTGCATTGTCCAACCTTAAAGAAGCAAGTTGAATCTTAGTTTCATCATCTATGATTCTTTGTATCCTACAATACACTTCAATCTAACGAATCCAGTTATCCAATTTCTCAGCATTTACCTCTCCATTGTACATTGTCAATTTAAACTTAATATCAAGCTTAAGAAAAGAAGTTTGTGAAGGAGTTTTACCATGTTCTTTTGGAGAATTTGGAGGTGGTTGTGAAATGGTGGAAGAGGTGGAAGATGGAGGTGAAGGAGGTGGAGAATCACCATTCCATCCATTTCCCTTTGGAGTTTTATCACCACTGTCTCCATTTCCCTTTGGAGGGTTGGAGATTTCACCTTGCAATATTGCATTTCTTTCTTCAAACAAAACTTTGACCATCTCAATCATATCATAGAAATATTTTCTGAAAGTTTCCTCCTATGAAGGAAAAGTTCCATGACTCTCCTCGTGATCCATATTTAGTGAATATCTCCTTGAAGCTTGAGGTGATTTGGTAGTTCTCCTTCTTGACAGTTGAGAACTTGTCTCTACAAGTTGACCTTCTCCTCTTGTGAGCTTCAACCTTGTAAGCATCAGAAGAAAAAAAAACACTTGCAGATAATCAAGCATTCAAAAACCTATGCTCTGATACCAACTGATCTGAAATTGAAATGGGTTTGTTTCCAATTCATTTGAAAATGAAGAAGACTTGTCTCTTTTAAATTGCAAGTGTAAAAATGGTATGTGTTTGGGTAATTGGATCAGGTTACAAACACATAAATTAAAGAGTTTTCACACTTAAGATGCACATTATAACCAAAAAATAACAACCAATAGTAAACACGTAACACAACAAATGATAAAGGAGTTCACCCCTCTCTTGGGCTACATCACTTGGTCCAACTTCCAATGGATCTTTTATATTATTTTCTCAAAGTGCTAAAAAAAAGTGCTTTACAGTGCTCAAAATGCCAAATAGATGGCTCCAATGGCTCTAGAACATCCAAAAACCCCTAGCTAGGCTCTTTCGACACCTGGTTTGGCCAAACAATGAAGAATTTACACCTCCTGGAAGTTTTCCCCTTCAAGCTTGTTGTCTCTGGTTCGCCAATTCGCACCTGTGAATGACTAACCTAGCTCCCGCAATATTCCTGGGCCAAAAACCCAGCATGCACGCGCATCCCGCAAAATCAGGCATTTTGTCGAACAGTTAACGAGATAGGCGCCTATAAGGGCGGAGGACGTGGTCGCGTGGACCCCCATGTGACCGGGCTCAGACCTAGGTTTTTGCACCTGTGAATCCTAACCTGACTCCCACAACGTTCCTGGGTCAAAAACCCAGCACCACGTGCACTCCGCAATTCAGGGTAATTTGTCGAACGATTAGCGAGTTTAGTGCCCCTTAGAGCGGGGGTGTTGGTCATATGGGGGGCCATATGACCACATCCCAACGCCTATCTCGGGCCCATTTGTAAGAACGACTATTGTGTTGACACTTGGCGGGCGCGTGGCAACCTTGACAGTTGGAGTGTTAAGCCCCCGCGCCATTGGTTATATGGAAAGGTTATATGGTGTGAAGTATTTCAACCGAGGCCTAAACAACGTAACTAACCCTGTGTGTGCCAAAGGTTATAGAGTGTGGTTGCATGGTATATGAAATATGGACTAGGGGTTGGGGCTTAGCCCCGTCCCTTTACTCCGTCGACCCATACCATAATGTAATTCAAATAAATTTAATAACATATATGGTTAAGTAACATCACACAGGAGAGTTGGTGGCCCGACCTATGAAAAATATCTTCCATGCGCTCTTGGAGGTCGGGGGTTTGACCATCACAGACTACCATAATTTTATAAACTGGAGTGGTGCCACGTGGAATCCCATGACTAGGCCACATGGCAACCCATGACTGGGCCATGTGGCACCATAACACTTGTCCAATAGATGACACATGTCACAACCTAATTCGTCCACCTATCTGTCAACGCATGCCTAGTCAACATACCAACTCATCACTACCATGTCACTGTACAATCATACAAACTATACGGTCAGCTGCCACGTCAACACTGTACGGATTGTACAGACTGTACAATCAACAAAATTTTGCATGTTTGGCAAAATGAACAGAACATTATATCTCACTCATACGATGTATGTTTGAACCCATTCAAGTTGTGTTGTGATCGTGAGGATGAGGCCTACACACGTGCTTGTTTTGAAGCAAATCCGAGCAATTTGATCCCCTGGATCATAGATTCATCGACTCAAGTTTTAATTCTTGCGACTTTCCCTTCAAGATGCACTCTGTGCTCCAAGGGTGCCACTCGCCTTTAACTGGTTTTAGTAGTTGTCCAACCCATGGAGTCAACACTCCATTCGAGCGACCTTGTGAGAGACTAAGGGATTCTAAGGAATAAGGATCCTGCCTTATTGAACGCCCCTTAGAAATCTTCGTGAGCGACTGTCTCAGTCTTCCCTCATGACATTGTGGACCTCTCGAACTAGGTAATCATTAACAAAAAATTTGATTCACGACGAGAGTGCTAGTAGGTTGTGGCAGGGACGCTGCCACACCTCTCCCTCAATATCTGGTCTATGTGCATGGCCCCTTTACTCCTTATGTGAGTCATATTAGCAAGCAATCATCAACCGACATTCATCAACAAAACATTGTCAATGATCCATGTACAACATCATAATATATAATCGATCATATGTCACATATGCATAAATGAAATACTCAAACCAATACAATCCACTCCCTGACTCAATCTGGAGTCCAAGGAGGTCCATTGATGCCATCGACATCCACACCTTGTTAATGTGTTGCACACTCAAGGAAAACTCGTCAATAGCATATGTCAATACACATATAACAAATAACATAAAAATCATGATCCATCAACATCATCATAAGAATCCATAAGTGAAACAATAACCATGTACCATAACCAGATCACTTGCATGCAAGTGTCCTCAAAAAATAAGTCAATAACATGTGCTCACAAGAGCAGGATGTTACAAAAAATCACGATGTATCCCAGAGAGTATTGCAATTTAAATATATGCATTCATAAAATAAAATTTGGAAAACAAGTAACATCCTAACTTCAAATATATTTTTTGATGCCTTTTTAATGAAAATGATGTGCCTAGTTTAATTTGGTGGATGACTACATTTGTTTATAAAATATAAACAAGTGCAATGCATTTCCATGCACACCAAATGAGATACCTACACTAAACTTTCACAAAATAATAATTGCATTACTATTTTCATTGAAAACTTATTAATGTAATATAAAACACCATTGTGCTTGCATTTTATGGACACATCACACATGGATAATTGTTTTAATATAACTAAACCATACATTTTTTTTGTCACAAAAGTCAAACTTAAAAAATGACAAGGAATTTCATTTTCTAAAAGTGACTTTAAAAAAACCCTAAACTCTAATCCATAGTTGTTTCAAAATTTAGAGAGGAGGCTTATGTAAAAGATATTTACTAGGTAAGAAAGAAGAGTTGATAGAGTTTTTTTTGGGGGAGAAATTTGTAAAGGGTCATTGTGGATTACATACAAATCCGCAAAAGAAAAATTTATCCAAAATAAAAAGGTTTTACAATCATCTCCAATGCTACAAACCATGTATTTTTTTGTTGCTTTCATTTTGTTTATATTACTACATACCCGAGTTGGAGGGGTTTATTTTTTTTGTTGAGGTTTTGAGTATTTAGAGGTTTCAACTCTTATTTTGATGTAAATGGTATTTTAATGAATTATAGCGCAGTGTTGCATTGAAACCAAAACCTTGTCCTTATTAGAATTATTCTTTTTTAAATGTTTTCATGTTGTGTGGTGTGTATTGTATAGTAAATAAGCATTAGTGCAATGCTTATAGTATGGTGCATCACTTGGCCATGTTATTTTAGAAAAATATTGGGTTTTATTGTGCGCGGTGTATAATAAATATGCATCAATAGATTATGGATTATAAAGCACACCACTTGATCTCATCAGTTTTTTGTCTTTTATTGACAGAACATAGATGATAAAAAAATAGGAGAAAAACTATTGGAAACAAGTACAAGAAAATGCTACAAACAAGGAAATTAGGTGGATCAAAAGGTGATCAACATAGAGTTTTTCTTTGAATTTTTACTAATAATGTACTTCTTAAAAAAACTAGCTAACAAGTTTTAAAAATTCAATTTTGCATATGTTGAATGTTGTGTAGGAGTTGATAATAAAATAATAGAAGACCCTCCTAAAAAGGAAAAAATTAGGAAGGATGTAAATGATGATGAATAGGTGCTCATCCTAGAAGTTAATAACAATGATGAAGAAATTAGGCATGCAAGAAATTTTAGAAATGAAAACAATTCTAGTGATAACTAATGATCAATATAATTGAATGTTTTAAGTTGTATAGTTTGGAATTTATGTTTATAAAAATTAGACATTTTGTTTAATGTTAACATATTGTTCTAATTGTTATTAAAATGGGTTACCAATAATTATAACAATTAATTATTTTCATTTGGATTATTGTTCTATTTTATATAATGAAGGATTCTTTATTTATACACAACAAGATGATTTTCTTTTTTTAATTACAATATTTAATATTTACTGTTATAAAATATTATGTTGAAAATTAAATATATTAATGAATTTTTTATAATGAATAGAGATGTAATCAATTGCATATATATTTAAATGATATTATACCTTAATGCTATGATTACATCCATGAGTATTAATTTAAATATAAAAATTAATATTATTATAAAAATATTGAAGTCCTAATAATTAATAGAAATTTCATTTAACAAACAAGTGTATTTGTATACCCATAATCAACAATACAAAACAATTCAACACTAAAACATATCAATACATTGTATTCATATATGTTTCATAGAAAACAAGGAAACATTATAAAAATATACATATAATCCATCAATTTGTATAAAATATTCTAAAAGCACTAGTTCTATTATATTGTTACTCTTGTTATTTTTAATATCAAACCAAAACTTTATAATTATATATATATATAGATGTTTAATAATAGTTAATTCACACTAGTGCTTTAAAATATACTATAGAACTAGTGCTTTTGGAATATCTTATATACATTGATACGTTATATGTATACATTACTCCCTCTCAATTTCAATGTATATAAAACACAATGATGGATATTAAATATATGTGAAATGCATACAAAAAAATATACATCCCTCTATGTGTCTTGTTATTTAAAATAAACTAAAAACTTTCACTTCCAATTGCTTAAAAAATAAGTATAGTTAATATTTGCTAAATCATTCAAATAGTACCTAATAATATATATTCTCCACAAAGTACCTAATTATTAGTTATAGTGACATTTGCTAAATCATCCAAATAGTACCTAATAATGTATCTTCTCCACAAGTACCTAATAGCCTTCTAATGTTGAAATACATGCCTTCTAATCTTGAAATATATGAAAACTTAGTCAAGAGCATGACTAGTTTCATCAACTGTTTCTTTATCAGACTCCATCACATGCACATTCAGATCCGGAAGTTGATGCATTGAATGATCCATAAATTTCTAGAGTTCGAATTCACAGATAATATATTTTTTATATATTTTTTTAAAGATTCATCTGAAGTTCCTCTTAACATATTTTATCTAATTTTATATAATACGACGAAGAGCCACACCTTCATCTTCAACTGCTCTAATATGCCACCTCTGCTGCACCATAATTCCCATTATAATTTTCAACTGAGCTATTCCATTGGTGTTTTGGTTTTGAATTCTCCTTGGGACTATCTGAATTGCAGTTGCCCTCGATTTGACCCTCATGCCTCCTTAATGCCCTATGAATTTTCTAAACCTCCATAGATTCCATTGAAGATTCTCCCTAGATTCCATTGAAGATTGATAAAGTGTCAAACCTCAAAAATAGGTGTGTAGAAGAGATTCCAAGCTGCTGAACCCAAAGAAAGAAAGCAACCTATTTTGAGTCCAAAAGAAAGAAAAGAAACCGGAATGAAAATCAGTTCTAAGACTGAAAACCATTTTTTTTTTTTTTTTTTTTTTTTTTTTAAAATATATTATATATGTAAATGTAAGTTTTCACAGTTTGCTATAATTATAGACAATATTTCTACCGGGGAGAAAGATCTCTGAGTATGTGAAAATGTAAGTTTTCACAGTTTGCTATAATTATAGACAATATTTCTAAATATACACTATTGTGTATAAGGTTTGGGAAAGTCCAAAATTTCTAGTGAACACTTCACTAGAAACACTGTAAATATTTCTAAATATATACTGTTTCCCTGATAATGAGTGGAATATCCACTAGAAACATTGTACACAATGTATATCCAGAAATATATTCAAATTTGATGTTCTTGACATGAAAAAAAAAAATGATCAAAATCAGCTATGTTAATGTTGCAGAGGAGGAGTACTCACATTTGTGTGAATTGCCAGATGATTTGATTGAAGAAATATATTGCCATGGCTGCTGGCGGAATATCTCTGTAAATTCGGCATTGATTATAAAGAATGTAACCCATTGTTTTGGTCAACCAAATTTATTAAGCTTAAAGGTCTATACTTATTGACAATGTGACAATGGTATATTTAATAGGTTTTTAGTGCTTAATCAGTTTTGTATGGACAAGATTAAATATTGATGGAATATTTTTAGTCGTCCCAATAAATCAATGGTTTTGATTTCAACCATTAACTTCTTCACTATTATAAGGACATCTGTTTACATGTTTATTTTTTTACTTTTACTTGATCATATTTAAAATTTACTATAGTTGCTAGCTAATTGCCACCTCTGAGTGATTAACAAAGATTAAGATTTTGTTACAAAGTGAAGAGATGTGAATAACTTTTCATTTTTTGAAACAGCCAAAACTTTTAGCGTTCACCAACCATGAGTTTACAACTGTGCTAATTACTACACAATGGGCTGAGGCGCCTCCTAACAGAAAAACCAATGTTGTTGGCAGGTGCTGTGGAGTACAATCGGGATTGTTTCGCATACTCCTTCACACGGAGTTGGAAGACCTACCGTTTATCCCTACCCTTTATAGAGGAAAAAGAAGGTAGAAGTTGAGACACAGATTCCTAAACACCTTATTTTGGACCGTATAAGATTAATTATGTTTGACAAATCCTTTTTTAACTTTCTTTTATTTTCTATGAATGGTTTAATGCTTAATCCAAACGTTTTAAAAACCAATGGTTATTTCTAGATAGTATTTTTTTTCAAATAATTTTTTAGAATTACAATATTCAGAAATTTGTCTTAACTCTAAATTTATTGATAAATTCAAAAATGCAATTTAGACAATATAAATAAGTGATTTTATCAATAATTACTGAAAATTTTCATTGTTTAATAGAGGACTTTGGTATCTTAAAGCATGAAAACATTATTTAATTAATTTATATATTTAAAATTTAATATAAAATATATATATTTATTAAGTTATTTTTATTTTAAAATAATATTATGTATTAATTAAATTAGAAGGATCAATTTTTTTAGGTGTAAATGTTTTTATCACTTAATTTTATATATTAATTTCTTCATAGTAAATGATAAAAAAAATTACACCTTAAAGAATTTGATCTTTTTAGGCATTTGATAGATCCAAATTTAACATATATTTAAGCTAATTTAATTGTATTTGTTATTGTCATCTAACCTAAAATTATGCCACAATATCTCCCCCAAACTCTTGCTTTTGTTTTTTAATTTTTTTCTTATGTAACATTGAGTAACAACATCTCCTTCCTAATAAATTGTAAAGCACCAAATAAAAATGTCTTTAATACATATATTTAATATAAGCATGGCTTTATAAATATATATTTTTTAAATTCTAAATTTAGACAAACAAAAATATTATATAAATGATATTTATATAAAAACATTATAACTACTAAAATATAAATATTCTAATAATAATAATAATAATAATCAAACCCCGGATGGGGTGACACACAACACTCAAGTGCCACATCACACTAGGCCTGGGCAGACCATAAATAAGGATGGTCGGCTCCCATCCCCTCGCCATTAAGAATGGGAGCCAGCCATAACTGTCAGCCAAGAGCCATGGGACTTCTCCCTCGCGTGAACCGCTCGACGACCAAGAAATTCAATGCTAGGGAGGTGATAATGGCAGTTGTCCCGTCACACCTCTCGGTTATCATCCAACTCTGCATCAGAGTTCCTCATTTTGTTTTTGGTCCGCACCAGGCTAGCAGTCTTGAACTTGGGAGCGACCATTGCAACACCTTCTGCGACTTCGCCATTAGCATCCTCCTCTCAATACCTCAGGAGCGAGGAAAGTCACGTCGCCCCACCTAGTACAGCATGGCTGCAAGACAAAAACGGTTGCAAAAGCTCGAGAGGGCGCTCTCAATTTCCCGCACTCAGAGAACTCAGATTGCTTGCAGGGATGGAAGTGAAAGGATGGCCTTGTCACCTCCAACAACGTTTGTGGAGAAGGTCATCCCGGAGGAGCCCATACAGCTCCCTCTAGAGTCTATGCTCTTCACGGTGCCAGAGAATTGGCAACCTCCAACCAGCTTCCCCGAGGAAGAAACTTAGGCAATCACAGCGACTCACCACAGTACAGTCACAATGGATTCACGAATGGAGGAATTCCCTATCTGCTACATTGAGGAGGAGCTCCCAGAAGAGTTCCTCCAAATGGTCGCTCAGGATGACACAATCTTGGCAGGTTACGCTCCTTTCAAAGCCTCAGAGCACGAAAGCGACCCTAGGAGCACAGGGACGAGAGCAGAGGATGGGGCAGAGGAGCGGAGCGCGGAAACAGACCACCAGGACGGAGCAAAGGAGGGAACACAGGTTGCAACAAACAAGGCAGTGCGGGGTGGCACGTCGAAGGAGGGTGGCAAGGTCCTTGCATGATCAGGGGATCAAATTTTGCTCAAAAATTCAAAGTGCTCAGAATCGCTTCAGATCGAATGAGAGCGTAGGCCTCGTCGTTTCGAACCCAACGCAACTCGTTTGGGGTCAAACGGACGTCAGGAGCGAGAGATATCGCGTTCTGTTCAAAAT